>JAAGNO010015431.1:0-27206 GCA_033439905.1 Ceryle rudis
GAGATGTCCCTACTTGTGTAGGGAGGTTGGACTAGATGACCTCTAGAGGTCCCTTCCAGACTAAAACATTCTATGATCCTATGATTTTTGTAGATAGTGTCCGCTTCTAGCAGTGAAAATGGTCAGGGTTTATAGTTGTTACCATGGACTGGTTTGCAGAAAGGCTTTTGCTTATGCGTGCTCCTGTGCAGACCAAGACCTTGGCTAAATCTTGTGTACTGTGTTGGGGGTGCAATAATTAAGAGGCCGCACCTGAAGGGAGGAGTAGACAGGACAAGTGACACTAAACTGACCAACAAGGTATTCTACCCCATATACATCATATTCAGTATAAATCTGAGGGATCACAAAGGTCGAGATCTCTTCTTCAATGGCCAGTGTCCAAGGAGGACTCTGTCCATTCTGCCTTCGACCACAATCCAGTTCCAGAATTCTGCTGGGACTTTCCCCGCCTGCTCCACAGCATCAGTGGTGAGGGTGACATAACAGCCTTCTGGGGGGTTGGGTTTGGTATTGGTTTTGTATATATTTGTGTATATTTAATTATATTACTGTTACTTTCATTAAAGCTGTTTTAGTTTTGTTTTTCAATCCATAAGTCTCTCGTCCTTCTTCCTTTCTCTTCCTCTTCGAGAAGGGAGAGAGCTTAATAGAGAATGTCTGTCATTTGTCTAGAGGTTGGCCCAGCCCTAACCCTTGACAGCCCTGTATGTCTATAATCAGCATGGTCATAAAATGCATGTTGCTCCTCCTTAGGGATGGATGAGGAGCCAACCAAGAGCTTATGTGTCAGAATCAAGGGGAAGACAGGGACAGGTCACATTATAGTTCAAATCTGCTACAGGCCACCCAGCCAGGAAGACCAGACTGAGATTAGATGCATCTGCAGGTCCTACGGGAACTGGCAAAAGAAGTTAGCCACTTTCCATCATATTTGAGAAGTTGTGGCAGTCTGGTGAAGTTCCCAGTGACTGGAAGAGTGGAAACATGGAAACATAGACCCAGGGAGCTACAGGCCAGTCCATTTTACCACTGTACCCAGCAAGATCATGGAGCAGATTATCCTGGAAACTATGCTAAGGCACATGAAAAATAAGGAGGTGATTTGTGACATCCAACATGGCTTCACTAAGGGCAAATTGTGCCTCACAAATTTTGTGGCCTTCTCAGACAGGGTTACAGCATTGGTGGATAAGGGAAGTGTTGGTGGATAAGAGAAGAGTAACTGACGTCATCTACCTGGACTTCTGCAAGCCATTTGACATTGTCCTGCATGACATCCTTGTCTCTGAATTGGAGAGACATGGGTCTGATGTATGGACAACTCAGTGTATAAGGAATTGGCTGGATGGTCACATTAAAAGAGTTGAGGTCAGTGTCTTGATGACCAAGTGGAAAGCAGTGATGAGTGATGTTCTTCAGGGATTAGTATTATTGGAACCGGTGTTTTGTCAGCAACATGGACAGTGGGATTAAATGCACCCTCAGCAAGTCTGCCAATGATTCCAAGCTGTGTGATGCGGTAAACATGCTGGAGGGAAGGGATGCCATCCAGAGGGACCTTGACAGGCTTGAGAGGTGGGCCTGTGCAAACCTCGTGAAATTCAACAAGGCCAGGTGGAAGGTCCTGTACATGGGTTGGGGCAATACCAAACATAAATACAGGTTGGGCAGAGAATGGATTTTGAGCAGCCCTAAGGAGAAGTACTTGGGAGTGTTGGTTGACAAGAAGCTCAACATGACCTGGCAATGTACACTTGCAGACCAGAAAGCAAACCGTGTCCTGGACTGCATCAAAAGAAGTGTGAACAACAGATCAAGGGAGGTGATTCTTCCTATCTACCCTGGTCTGGTGACATCCCACCTGAAGTACTGCATTCAGCTCTGGGGCCCCCAATGCAAGAAAGACATGGATCTGTCGGAGCAAGGGGCCACAAAGATGGTCATGGAGCTGGCACACCTCTTCTGTGCAGACAGGCTGAGAGATTTGGGGTTGTTCAGCGTGGAGAAGAGAAGGCTCTGGGGAGACTTTATAGAAGCCTTCCAGTACCTAAAGGGGGACTACAAGAAAGCTGTAGGAGGACTTCTTGGCAGGGCATGTAGTGACAGGACAGGCTTTCAACTGAAAGAGACTAGATTTAGAGTATATGTAGGAAGTTCTTCACTCTGAGAATGGTGATGCACTGGAACAGGTTGCCCAGAGAGATTGTTAATGCCCCCTGTCCGGAAGATTCTATAATTCTATGAAGTGCTCAAGGCCAGGCTGGATGGGGCTTTAAACAACCTGGTCTAGTGGGAGGTGTCCCTGCCCACGGCAGAGGGGTTGGAACTAGATGATCTTTAAGGTCCATTCCAACTCAAACCATTCTATGATTCTCTGAAGGTGATTGGAGACCTTTGCTTAGGATATGCCGAAAAGTGCAGATTTACATTGCCTTGATTTCTCAGTTCAGTAACGATATATGTAGCAAGGGATTCATAGCATCTCTTACTTGTAGTTAATCTGAGCATAGTGTGAAACCGGTTTTCCTTGTGTTTTCTTGCCACTTCTGCTTCAAGTTCCAGCAAAACTCCAGAAATGCAGAGGTGTGTTAACGTACTGTGCCCTTGCAGCTCAAGCTAAATATTTATTCTCTCTTGATGATTTTTATATCAGTCCTAAGAGCTCCTGTCATGGTTTAGGGTCAGGGCAGCCCCTTAAACCTGACAGACTCTCTCTGTTAACACCCCTCCCTCCCCAAAGGGGAAGAGAAAAGGAATAAGGGAGAGAGGCTGCCCTGACCCTAAACCATGGCAGCTCCATAAAGTAGGTATCTTTGCAAACTCTACAGGAAAAAAATGATTGTTTATTCATTTCAGGTAATTTTTTAATTTACGTTTATCGTTCAACTAGACGTGAGTTATTTTTTTTGCCACCAGAGCAGTGAAGACTCAACATTTTGTTAAAGAGAAGAAGATTCAAGATGTGGTTAATATTTGTTGTCTAATAGACCACGAGATTTTCTCTTAAAGCAAGTATTTCTCATACTCCTACAGCATATCTGCATAGCCTAGAATTGATGGCAGTGATAAAATTCAGGGTGGTTAGTAGGGTGTGCAGGGCAATCAAAGGTTGGTTTGAGGAGTCTCAGAACAATTCCTGGGACAATTTATCTTGTCTACAGAAAACCAGCAGTAACCTCCTTGACATGAAGGCTTAAGAGAACCCAGCTCTGTCTTCCATTACAGATTCTCCAAGGAGTCATGCAGTGAGGGAGAGAGATGAACCTCCAACCTCACTTGGAAATGCTTTAGTTCAGAGAACAGGATTTGTATCAATAGGGCATATTATAATTATGGCCAAGGAGGGCAGATTTAGTGTCCTTCCTGATTACTCAAGTGTTCTTAACAGTTCTTGAAATACATCTGCAGCCTTTCTTGCCTGGATTACTCTGAGTATTGTTCTTCTATTTGAAAAAACCTGCATCCTTCATATTCAGCATTTAACATATTGCCTGTCATCTCCACAAAATTTAATCTTGCAGCAGAATAAGGTGTAATATTGCATCTTTGAATGGTTTCAAGGGATTCCCCACTAAATGACAAAAACATATAGCTGAAGAAAATATTTAAAATTAGACTGAATTTTTGCTGGTTTCATGGGTTACTTTTTTATATTTTAAATTATCTTCTGTTTCCAAAACAAATATATTTTCTCTCTTTTTTCAAGTTTTTTCTTTACTGGGTTTGTAAAATTTTTTCTATGTCCAAGGCAAGTAAAGGAACACAAACACTATGCAAAAAGAACAGATTGTCATGTAAAATAACACTTGTCATCTAAAATATATGGTTATACAGAAGTGAGATTAAAATTGGTGCCTAACTGGATAGCCATACATGAAAATCTGTCTAAAAAACTTTGTGTTATTCTAGTAATATTATTATTGCATCTCCTGATCTTACCTGTATTAACTTTCATGACACTCCAGTGTGAAAGGCAGATCAGTACCCCTGTTACATGGATGGGGGGACAGAGACCTAGAAACAACAGCTTCCAAAAATCACATAGAAAATCTCAATTAGGTCAGTGAATCAAACTCAGGTTTTCTTAAATACCTGAGTAGTACTGAAGCCAAAACAAGCCCTCTGTGGAGCAAGCTAGTAATTGTTGAAAATAGAGTTTTGTATTAAATTTGTAAGTAGCTTTTTGAAAGTCCACATAAAACCATATCCTATTGTAGGTTTATTCACACTGTTTGTCAAGCTTCCAGTCTACCACTGGGGTTTAGGATGACCGTAAAGCTGAATGAAATCTAAAATTCTTAATATTGTTTCACCCTTCACTGGGTTAAAAACTGGCTGGACAACCAGGCACAGAGAGTGGTTGTGAATGGTGCCACATCCATTTGGTGTCTGGTGACCAGTGGTGTCCCCCAGGGATCAGTACTGGGCCCAGTTCTATTCAACATCTTTATTGATGACCTGGATGAGGGGATCAAGTGTACCGTTAGTAAATTTGCAGATGACACTAAGTTGGGGGCGAGTGTTGATCTGCTGGAGGGTCAGGAGATGCTGCAGAGGGACCTGGACAGGCTGAGTCAATGGGATGAGGCCAATAATAGGAGGTTTAACAAGACCAAGTGTAGGATCCTACACTTTGGTCACAGCAACCCCCTGCAGTGCTACAGACTGGGGGATGAGTGGCTGGAGAGAGGCCTGGCAGAGAGGGACCTGGGAGTACTGGTTGATTACCAGCTGAACATGAGTCAGCAGTGTGCCCAGGTGGCATGGAAGGCCAAAGGCATCTTGGCTTGTATGAGGAATAGCGTGGCCATAGGTCTAGGAATGTAATTCTTCCCCTCTACTTGGCACTGGTGAGGTCTCACCTTGAGTACTGCGTGCAGTTATGGGCCTCTCACGTCAAGAAGGACACTGAGGTGCTGGAGCAGGTCCAGAGGAGAGCGACGAGGCTGGTGAGGGGACTGGAAGGAAACTCTTGTGAGGAGAGGCTGAGAGAGCTGGGGTTGTTCAGCTTGGAGAAGAGGCGACTCAGGGGGGACCTCAGCACTCTCTACAACTATCTGAAGGGAAGTTGTAGTCAGGTGGGGGTCGGGCTCTTCTCCTAGGCAACGAGTGATAGGACGAGAGCGCAGGGCCTGAAGCTGCGCCAGGGGAGGTTTAGGTTGGATATTAGGAAGCACTTCCTCACAGAAAGGGTGATTAGACACTGGAATGGACTGCCCAGGGAGGTGGTGGAGTCGCCATCCCTGGAGGTGTTTAAGGAAAGATTGGATGTGGTGCTTAGTGACACGGTCTATCTGACGTCATGGTGTTGGGCCATAGGCTGGACTTGATAATCTTGGGGGTTTATTCCAGCCTCAGAAATTCTGTGATTCAGTTGATTCAATCATCCCAAATGTGCCCGTTGCAGGACATCAAGAACAAGACAGGAGTGCATTTGAAGTAAATTTATAGCAAGCTGAAAAAGACAGCAACACATCTCCTCATGTCAAACCCTGATTATGGATGAGCTGTTTGCTCTTACATCCTTCCTCAGATGTATGCACTTTCAAAGCCATGTTTTTAAACATTTCCGGTGAATGGAAGACAAGACCATTTCAAGGGATGCTGCTCATACCATGATGCAGACAGAATTTCTCCCCTGCCAATGAATGAGAAGGAAGGTCAAAATATGGCCCTTCTCTCTTAGTACAGTAGCTGTATCGGTCCAAAAGGCCACAGTCCCCATGGTGACTTCAGTGGTGGCACTGTTCCTTTCTGATTCCCATCATTTGTCACTGCTATGAAGTGCTGTCTGAGCTCTACACAGAGCTCCACATTTTTCACCGTGTGCCATGAGTACTGCTGGAGGATTTCTGTCAAGTCCTGAAAACATGTCTTGGAACAGGTCTGACTCTATATGCTGCTTTCCTTGAAAAACTTATGGTCTTCTGTTATACATCGGGCTGCACTAATGGTGGTTTTAGCTCCTTGAAAGCCTTTTTCCACGTTGACCCAATTCATTATAACAAGTGCAGTAGAAACATATTTGGATGTGGTTGTAGTCACATATACTCTGATTCCTGTGCTTGTGTTGGAATTTATCCTTGGAGCAGTTACTCCTCAGTCTGTTTCAAAGGTGGGAGTTCAATAGGGTAGACTGTGAATTGTGAAATGAAAACTTCTTAATAAGAGAAGCTTATATTTTCTCTTCTAACTCTAATAGGTTGCCTTTCAGTTGTGATGGAAAGACTGTGCATACTACAATTAATGTAGAGTATTTGTGGAAACAAAGAGCTCTGTGGCAGTCAGAAATTGCCACTACTGTTACTATCCATTCATTTGCAACTATGTTTTAAAGCTTTACATCAAAATGCTGAAATGATGTATGATGTGACTTCCATCTTCTAAGGTCAGCAGTCAGAATTTCTATGTTCAGAGGCTGAATTCTTGAGTAAACTCTACAAAATATAAGGGCTGGCCGTTTGATTCCAAGGCAGATGTTTCAATTACATTTCCCAGGAGCTATTAAACTTCCCTGTCCCCTTACTGTAATTTCTATCCTTCACTAGCATGGAACATCATCAGTGTAATCAAGGCTTTGTCATCAGTAGGAGGATCCATGTGGTAAATGCATTGTGGCTGAATAATGAAGAAAGTGGAGTGAAACACACTTGTTTCCTGTGTCTCACATTGCTCTAGAGTGCTATGAATAAGCAAGCTAAGGTATAAAAAAGTTATTAAATTTGTGTAATTAATAGTAATGGGATAGAATTTCCAATTTTCTTAAATGACTGACAATCTCAACAACAGGATCAAGTTTGGTGGATGTAAAGTTTTAAATTTCTTATTTCCTTTTCTTCCTTTATTTTCTTTCTTTCTTTCTTTCTTGCTCTCTTTCTTCTCTTTCTGTTCTCTGCCCTTCCTCCTCTTCTCTTTCTTTCCCCCTCTCTCATTCTCTGTTGTTTTTTTGCTTTGTTTTGGTTTGATTTTTCTTCCACTCAGTAACTAGAAAAATAAACGTTAAAATAGAAATGGGAATTAACAAATGGAATAAGCTGCTGACAAAACATACATAACAGTTGTGGTGTAAACACCCTGCTCAAAAGAACAGATTTTCCATAATATCTGTCAGTTTGCAAGTAGGGAAAAAAAAGTGCTTCACAGAGCAGTATAAATAAATAACAGTGTGATGTGTAACTAATATTTTCTAATTTTCATAGGAGCCACCATCTTGGCAATATTGTGTTGCTTAGGAACTAACAAAAACATGTCTTTTTTTTTTGTTTTGTTTTTAATAGTTCCTTTGTGCCCTGATATTTTTCCAAGTTGGCAGCTGTAAGGAAAAACAATGTGATTTGGTTAGATTCAGCCCCTCTCTCTCTCAAGTCTGGAACAGAACAGATAAGAACTTGCATGTCAGAATACAAAGTTTACTCAGCACGAGTCAAAAGCTTTTGATGTTTGCTATTCAATTTGGCCCGGCATCTTTGAAGTTCAGTTACTCATACTATAACCCAATCAGTAAGAAATAGCCAATTTCCCCACGTTAGTTAAAACATTTGATGTATAGGAACAGCCATAGCAAAAGTAGCAAGATATTATTTTCAGAGCTGATCTAGGCATTTTTATTTCTGTTGGTCTGAAAAAGTGAAAATATTCAATCAAATATAGGGAAGAAAATGGAAATAAAATTCTACAGTGTATTTGGGTATACTGTTCCTGAATTGTGTTTCTGTGTGTTGTTCATCAGTTAAATGTAGTACAAAATTTAGTCATTCTAAAGGCTCTAAAATACTCAACTGCATCCTCTTTGAATGCCTATCTTTGATGTTAGCTATTGATGTTAGCTATCGTTCTTGTTTGTTAAAAGGACCTAAACTTCTTAAATGCCTTAACCAACATCAACAAGTAACTTTTCTGACACAAAAAATACATTTCCATCCCATTTTTTCTCTTGGTCAAGAGGTCAAATTCACAGCTGGTGTAAATCAGCAGAGTGCTTCTCCAGTTGTGGACCTCTGCCAATTTACACCAGCAAAGGATGTGGCCCAGGAAGGCTGAGATGAAGGAAATTGCCCCAGTAACCCATCACAGAGCGGGAAGTGGAGCCCAGCCCTGAAACCCTGTCATGTGCTTTAACTACAAATTTGTAATTGAAGCAGGAAAAACAGTATGGTTTGTGGCATAACTCTTATCAGCGTCTTTTGAACTATGCAATGAATTATTTAATTGACATGGATAAATTTCTTCACTTGTACAAAATCCAGCCACAGTGTTAAAAATTATGGATGTCAAATATTAAAATGATTTTCCTGTGCTACTTGTAGTGTTCTTTGAAGGAACAGTGTCTTTGTTCTAGGAAATAAAGCCATACAATCAGTATACAACTACTGAAGTCTCACATTCTCTACCTTTTACTGAGTAAACCTTAGACAACAAAGCAGAAACTCTCCTCTTTCATCCTTCATGAGTTCTCAAGGAGACCAGTGTTTCTGATTTTTTTTGAGGCTATTCTAAAGGGTCAGTTAGATTACATTCTGTAGCCAAGTAAAAACTGTACAGATAGAAGGAAAACCACCACCTGTAATTGGAAATCTGCAGTCTCAACAAATTGTAACAAATCCAACTTCTATTTTTATTTTAAATATGCCCTGAGTTAGCTGTGGGGAAGACGAAAGGCTGGTATAAAGGATACAATTGAGTTACAAAGGAAAATGCTGCACAATAGAGATCTTTTTTTTTTTTCAAGATTTCCTTCTGTGAGACCCTGTCAAGTAGCCATTGAGGATTTTTTTATTAACATCTGGGTATTTAGTGTATGTTATTGAAATTATTGCTTTTCTCTCCTCTCCCTCCTTTGTTACATTCTCAGCTCTATTTCATGCTTTGCCTCTTACCACCACACTGTTGACCTTTCCTATTGGAAGCATATGAAATCTGGGAGACAGGTACAAATTCTTAACTATGATAGAAGAGACTGCACACAGACTGACACATGCATATCCCATCCAGTAAAGGAAGAAGGTGAATGAAGTTATATGTTGCCTCAGAGATAGATGCATTCTGCCTTACTGAAATATGTGGAAGTTGTTCATAACATGACTCAGTGTGTTTGGAAGAATTTGTCTTGAGTTGTTGTAACACTGCCTGGCCTGGAAAGTGCTTCAAACATATCTTTTTTTACCTTGGAGCCAGTGGAAATAGCAGGAGGAAAAACTTCTGCTAAAACTCAGAGTTTGTGATTGTTGATATCTCTACAGTTAAAAGAGAGACATTAACATGTCTTCTCAATAAAATACTAGGTTATTTTCAAGTCTTTTTCTCTAAGAAGGAATGAAAAACATAAAAAAGAGGTCTGACACAGAGGTAGTAGACTATGCTACTGATTTTAGGACCTCAAATCTTTCTATAGGAGGGCATGGATACACCTTCAGCCAGAGAAAGTGTTCGCTTTACGTGTCTAAAAATGCAGATACTGCCCATTTCAAAACAGGCAGAAGTAGATTAATGTGAGATAAGTTTAGAAATGAAACAAGGAATGAACAAATGATTGTCCTTGACCAGTTGCCCAGGCCTGTTATGCCCTGGCTAGCCTGTGGGAAGAAGTGAGGAAAGGGATGTCGGTGCAGATAAATCTTTAGTGGGTTTACAAGTCTTGTTGATGGATGCTAGAGACCCATTGAACTCCCTGTTCTCCAGAAGCTTGGTGCAAGTGAGTTTACCACTCAAGGAGAGACGGGTTTCCTTGTAAGAGATCCTTGTAAGAAAGGACAGATGAACATATAGAAAGAAAAAATAATTCTTTAGCAGAATGTTAATTAAGAATGAGCAATGTGTTTAAATTCAGCAGGGAAGTAGTTTTGCTGACAATTGATCTGTCCTTGCAGACATGTTCTGTGCCCTTATCAGGGTGAGAATATGGGATGCTCATAGGATGCTGGGCTTTTATTCTTTTTTATTCACTGTAGAATAACAGCCATTTCCCAGGGTAATACTATTAACAAACTTTTCCTCCTACACAAATGGCTGAAAGGTGGTTCTTGAGATACAGCTCAGCAAGGGAAAATCAGCATGGCTCCACAGAGCTAATTTACTGTAGTCTTTGTTTTGATCCAATGGATCTGGTCTGTAAAACAAACCTTTGCCCAACAGAGGATGTGATTTTTACACTGAAAACACCATGTAATCCTAGAAAGATAAATGCTGGGAGTTTTTATTTCATGTGCAACATGACTCTTTAATGTTGCTTGGACAGTGAAAAGAAATCTTAAAGGTTCTTCGGTGTAATTGGGAATGAGATCTTTGGACTTTAATTCCTACATGTGTGCAAACTCTTACATTAGGCATAAAGTCTCATTCTGTTCTTAATAATCCACTTTGCTACAAAATAGTTGCAGGCACTGTACATCCCTGGAGATACCATTTTTTCCACATCTATCTGCAGTGAAAGTATCTGTGTCTGGACTGCAGAATAGGAAGTTCTGTGATAAATCCCCATTTGTCTCTATTCTGTGTTGTACAGCAACTGCTTCTGGTGGTTTGCTGCAATGAGACTCACAAGCACATTGTTTTGTTTGAGGACATGCAGAGCTCATTGCAAGAGAGCAGCTATCATTTCTGGTTCAGACTTAACCATGGCATTTATGCTTTGAAGGTATTATGCTGTATAGCACTCTTTTATTTCCCAGATTCTCCTTCCAAAGAGAGGAAACTCGTAGGCTGATGTTTTGACAGTAAAGCAAATGTCGATTGCTCTTTTATAAATTCTGACAAGCTACTGTATGTAACGTTTATTTAGTGTTCTATGTGTATTGCCAGCAACACTAGCTAAATTTCTTCAGCAAAAATAAAAGTGTTCAATCAATCATATGATCTGGGCAACCTGTATTTATATCTCCAGTGTGTCATAACCTACTGTTGCTTGTCATTTCTTATCTGATCTACAAATATTACAAAAGCAATTTTCTGTCAGACTAAGGCTTGATCACAGTTGACCTCAAATGCCTAAGCATATTCACTGGAGAACCTCCAAAGCTCCACGAATATTTACGGGTGTTATTTTCTCTCTGCTGTACCTATCAGTATCAAATAAAACCTACCTGATATTTTCCAGTTAGGTTCCTTCCACCTTCATACACCTTCAAGTACTTACCTTTTGCCAGTTTCTAAATGTTCTGAAGACAAAAAAACCAATATGTTCCTGTCTTCAGCTGGACACTATATTAGGCTAGAGAAACACCCACTTTTCTTATCTCGCTCTTTTTCCTTTTTCTCTCCCTTACTAGTTTGGTCTTTGTTATTACAAAATGTATCTTTTTTGTTGTTGTTGTTGTTTGGAAAGTGTACAATGAAAACAGAATGCCAGCTGCATCTTTGCTGAAAGAGCAGCCTTAGTTAGCACAGTAGCTTTGGAGCACACTGGGAAACTGTTGATGCTGCAACCTCTATGACTGTGAGAATATTGCTCTGCGAGTTGTTTTTTATCAGGAACTCATAGCTGTTGGCTGGATGTCTGTGGATTTTTCTGGATTCAAATTTATCCTCCCCCCTCTTTTCTCCTCAATACCAGATTTATCTTTGAAATGTACTCACAGATGGTATAAATAATTTCTAAATGTCCTTGGTACAATGCAGTTTCTTAAGAATTCCTCTTCTCTTATTTTGCAAATGTTTTTTTTCTTTGGCATATTGAAGTGACCTTGGTGTGTCTTACAACACTCAATATCAGGAGGCTTTATAAAACTCATATCTCAGAAGTGTCTGACATTACATTACAAGAGGATCTGTAAACCTCTGCAAGATGACGAATGTCTTTTTTAAACAACAGACCAAGACTTCATTTAAATTAGTAACATGGAGATTAGAGGAGCTCTCACAGGCTGTGCTGCAGCCATGCCAGGACTCTAGGAATATCAGTCACATGAAAGCTGTTAAGTTTGAGATGGAAATAAATCAAGGAGCCTGTAAAAACTGTCAGCAGGTCAGGGAAGTTTATGAACTCTTGCTGTATCTAATCATAAATCATAAGAATAAGCTAAAACTGAGAAGAAAAATGTCCTCTTTTGTAATCTAATGCTGTCTGTTAAGGCAATAAAACTCAAATGAAATGCATGCATTGCAATTTTTAGTTGATACTTTACATTATTACCAAAGTGAAGGAAGAGTTTCAAAGTTATAAAAGTGAGACAAATGAGAGCTGGGCCTGTTCTGGTTGGCATTACCAGGCCTGCATCATCTCTACCTTCCAGAAAAAAAAGAGCACTCATCCAGCAAAGCACCCTAAGTCTGTGTGTAACTGCAGACACTCAGGCAGACTTAATAATGACAATGGCATGGATTCACATGCTTAAAGTAACAGCACAAACACTTCACTGGACTGGAACTTAATGGATGGGTGCAGTAATCAGCATCACACTGCTGTACAGCAGATAAAGGATCAGATCTGGGGTGCCTGTGTCTAAGGAGTGAAGTAAAAAGCAGAGACGTGCGAGTGTTTAACATTGTGGGCAAAACCACAAATAGTTTCTGGAGAAGACCAACCATTTAACCTTCCAATTTTTCTCTATTGTCACTTTCAAAATCCTTACGTCCATCTCACTTGTAAAGTCATCTAGCTCTGGAAACCAGAAGGCACTCTCATAGGACTGAACTGGCTTTGTCAAGTTTTAGCTGTAAAACCACAGTCTTTCAATCTGTATCACTAAGGAAATATTCTGCATCTGTTTAGAGCCCCGTTGACTTTAGTGATACCTTGTACAGGCGTGTTAGGGTTTATTTGTGGGGATTGGATTGCAGGGTAAATTCCACAGATTGAAAATCGTCCTTGCCTGTTATACTGTTGAAAAGCATTGTGAATATTTCTGCCACTATGGCTGCTGTTACGTTGGCAGTCCACCTCAGACTATGGTAAGTGTGCACAGTACTTTACAATGGTATGCCAGGCAAGGAAGATTTTAAAACGTGAGGCCCTGACCTTGCGATCTGATCCTGACTGACAAAGCTTTTACCTTGTCTCGAGTAACACCGAAGTCAAAAGGAATAGTTGAAAATACTCTTCAGAACGACTAAAGAATTTGGGAGAAAAAGCCTGATATTATGTGAACAATGCCTGAAAGAGGGAGAGGAAACATCTCAGCTTGCATTTAGAATACAGAAAAGTTTGAGGTTAGGTTTTCTTCCCCTGCTTCTTAGTGGGACTGTGTACATCAGCCTTGGAATCATGTGGACTGTATTTCCTGCTGAGAAATTTGAAAGGATCATGCGTATACAATTACAGAATATGTACACAAATTTTACAACTGAGCGTTCAGACTGTGTGTGGCAGAAGTCAGTGCAAAAACGTACTGTTGAGGGAAATATATCAGTGATAAGGAAAACTTGCTGAGGTTATAAAATAAGTACAGACTCACCGTTATATTACTGAAAAAATCCTATAATTGTTAAGGCCTGATACAAAATGAAGCTGAGTCACACTTATTTAAAAAAGAGCATTTTGAATGTCCTGTAGAAACAGAGCAAGTCTTTTTTACTTGCTCAAAAAATACTGTGAGTCTGCAGAAGGAAGTGCTCTCTTGCTGTGTTTTTTATGGGACAGGCAGTGAACACTCTGTTCATGATGGTGAGGAGCTGCTCTATCTGAGCAAACCCTTAAACAGCAACTGACTACTCCTTGTATTTTAAGAGCCAGGTGTTTTTAAAGCAAAGTCTCTGTGGCTTTTGAAGGAAAGCAAAAGATGGTGGTGGAGGGGTAATGCTCTGCAATCAGGAAAACTTGGAAACAGAGGCTAGAGTTTAAAGACAGTAATAGGCATTGTAGCTGTTGCTGATTCAAGAGTATATTTCTGTTAGTCAGTATGCCTAATTTCAGAGGCTGGTGTGTTAAGACCAAATAAATTTGGGTATATTATTGTAGTTACTGAAGTTTAATGAGCCCAGTAGGGTCCTAATCCAGTTTCTCTAACAGTGAACTGGAAGGGGGACATAGCCCATGGTGCAGCCATGTGTGCTGTGACACATACAGAAGCCTTGGAGCAAAGGTTAACACCATGAGAGTCTCTGCCACTCACTACAAAATCCTTGCTTTGCATTAAGACATTACAGAGCTAGCTCATGTTTCTGTATGCAAATTAAAGGAATAAAATCTGTGCTTCATAAAGAAAACTCCGTATTCAGCCTTCATGGGGTATTAAGGTGAGGAAAATCTCTCACTTTGAGAGGGAACTGCATCACTTCCAAGCCAAATACCTGTACTTTTGATATTTCTGAACACAGAAATAACAGTTTCCCATGTGGTCTGTCCCTGATGTGTACTCTGAGCCAAGGAAAAGTGCAGTCCTCTGCCATGAGTGAGAGGACAGAAGGCTGCTGGGTCTGGGATGTAGAGAGAGCCATGTGTGGTGTCTTCTCTGGGTCCTTGAGGGAGTCTCTCTGTGGACCAGCAAGGCCTTTTGCACAGCCACGTGACTGGCGGGTTAAACAGGCTTCTCTGGCAATTATTCACAGAGCGCAGAGCTGATAAAGCCAGAGTAATGGGTAGGAGAAAGGGCCAGGGTAGACTCTCTAAAAGCTTTCACCCAGATCCCTTTTTTGCTGATGCACACAGGCTCCCATTTGCCTCCCCCTGTGTTCGTGCTGACCTCCTTGTCTCACTGAAAGCTCAGCCTGCTGTTTGTCCTCTCTACTTTAAAACCAGAAAGGGGCCTGATTAACCTCATGTGTGAATTGCCTGGTGAGGACTAATTACTTGTACTTCCTTCTGTAGCACTGAAAAACATGTTTTATACTTGCCATCCAGAAACAGACAGGACATCAGGATTGGGAAAAGGCTATAAACCAGCTCTTCATTAGTTTCTCTTCATTGTTACTGGGACAGGACCTTATGGCTTCACTTCCTGTGAGGGGGCGGGGGGGTGTTACTGAGACAATAAAATGCAGGTGCCCAGGTGCCCATGACATAGTTTTCCTCTGCAACCAACCTGAATAGCTTTCAAGAGGAGAGATCAGAGACTCCAGCTTTTGTAATGTCAGCATCCTTGTTAAACATTTAGCAATCGGAATTCAGCTGCAGTAATGACTCTAGCTTTTTTGTTCAATGGATACAAATCCCTTAACAGACTTGTAATGATATTAAAGATGAATGAAGAACATACAATATTTAATTCCTTGTCTGTGATCTTTAGAGCAGAGCAGTTTGATCTGAGTGTTTGCTTATTATACCGAAAGTGAAGGTTTAGTAAATAAGAAGGAAAATTCAATGACTGGGATGACAGAGAGAGCAGATGTGGGTAGTTTGTGACAACCAGTGAAGGATGGTCTGGAAGGTTGTGACTGAAGTGTAATTCTTATGTCTTAGAACTAGAGGCAATAAGAGAGCAAATTGCCAATGGGGCATTTCCCAATGTTCCTGTGATCAGAAGGATAAGGAAAAAGGCTATTACATAAATCAAAATCTTTACTAAAAGATCAGCCAAATGCAGACTCAGGGGACTGACCTTGGTAGCAAACATCTTTACATTGTTAGGTCACCCCACTGAACTGGGGCAGAAGCAAGAGTTTTATTAACTGAAGGCTGTTGAGAAGCAGGTGTGGAATAGATTAATGGTCTGGAGCTCAGCTGGCCAAGAATGGCCAGACACAGAAAGAGACAAAAATTATCACCAAACTATTGACCAGGGGTAATGTCAGTGTGCAGTGTGGCTGGGAGAGCCATCAGACATGCCAGGGAGTGAGTGGATGGGGAAGTGTAGTGAGAACTAATCACACTGTGTTCTGACACTGCCACTGTGTAAATGATCCAGTAAGCGTCTTACTAGGTAAGTAAAAGGGAATAGCCCACTCATTTTCAGTGTGAAAAGTGGGTACCTACTGGATGTTCTCAAGAAACAAGACCACAAATCAACAGTTTTTTACTATCGAGTTAAAAGGAAAGAACGTTGTCATGGTGGTACAGTCTGCTGCTGATACAAAACCATGCAGTGTGTTACTTTGGCTGGGTTAGGTGAGACTGGGTAGCATAGTGGACATGAAAATGCTGCAAATAAAGGCAAATAAAAGTATACAAGAAGAATTAGCTTGTAATTAAATGGCCTGATATCACTTTCTCATGGCTGTGTGAATCCCCTCTTTGCTCGCTTGCACTTGGGACTATCCCTAGGTTGTGGCAGGCCACTTGCACCAGTCAGTAGCTGCACTTGAACCACCTGGGATTCCTGAGGCCACGTTACTGAGAAAAGCCAAAGATAACAATTCTTTAGTTATGTACCCTTCTCTGCTCCTAAATACCTTTTTTCTTGCAAAGTATATGCACCCACCTGACTATTTTTTGAGCCAAGAAAGGGAAATATAATTTTTAAAAAGTCCTACATAAGGTCAGAAGGAGCTGCACCTCAGTATAGGAATGTTCCTCAGTGTTTTTTACTCTTCAGATAAGGTAAAGATGATATGAAAGATTGGGAAGAACTGTTTCATGAGAGTGAATGAAAAGATTCAACTTGTCTTCCTTAGGAAGGAGTCAAATAACAGGAAAACATTCAGGAAAAAAGCATATAAATAGTAGTGATTGTTGCAACAGGATGTTGTTGAGACCATTAATTCAGTGAGATTAAAGATTAGAATAGGTTCTTATTTGGCTAATGAATTTCCTAAAAATTATATAATAGCTAAAGGCAAAGATTTAGATGAAATATGCTGTGTCTGACCTGAGATCTGCTGAACCCTGATCCACTATTAGAGATTCATTGGTTCAAGCTACTGGAAGCCAGATGAGTTTCAGATCTAATCCCGTGTGGCAGACAGGGTACTTCTCTACCTCCTAGATTCTGGGTCTGAAACAGTATAATAATTCCTGTGTTCCTATCAATGAAATGCTTTCACACCTCAACAGTATTACTTAATGCCTGATTGTTCCTTCTTTCCTAATCCAGTTTAAAACAGAAACTGTTTTGCATTTTTCCCCAATAGTATTTTTCTGTTTTTATAGTTTTTTCCCCTGCTTCTTGAAGGGCAAATCAGTTCAAAGTTAAGTTCTTTTAACAGTGGAAAATGTTTGGTTTTCAATGCCTAAAGGTGTCTTCTGTTGATATTGGTGGAATTTCAATTCACGTATGTTAAACCCACGTATGTTAACTTTATGCTTAAGAAAGGTCCATTTTGTTTACTGACAAATGTAATCTTTGCAATTTCAGGGAAATTAATTTTTTTCCCTGGCAGTTCTGCTGAAAAATTGCTCTAATTTTTAGAAAATAATTCATTATTCAGTAATTATCAATATAAAAATATTCATATTAGCTATCAAAGTACAATGAAAAATTATTACATTTTTGCCTGTTGCAGTAGCTTCTCAGAAGTGTGGAGTAGGTGCATTGCAGAAAGGCCAGTAATTGGGATGAAAGGGAGAAGTGTTATCAGCCATTATGCTTCAGGGCATAATCTGATCACCAGCTGTAGTCAGAAAAGATCACTGTCTCTACTATTTAGCAGGACCAAATTTGTCACATTTTGATGAGGAGGTGAAGAGGAAGGGTATGTCTTTGGCTGATCAAGTATTGAAAACAACATTACTAGAAAATATTTTTTTGATCTGAACTGAATGTGTGCATACGTTATACATTAGCTACCTGCCAGCTAACCAATTCCACAACTCTCTTCAAATTCACATTTTCTGAGAGTGATTGTGAAAGGACAATGTTTAAAGTGACCTCAGGCAGTGAAGCAGTTTAAGCATGATAGGAGACCAAACAGCTTGTCGCTGTTGGTGAAACCAGTGGAAGGTCACTTTTTGGTAAGGTTTTGGAAACGTGAGCAGTATGAAATTCCTGCCTGACAATGATTGCTGAAAGGATGTTGGTTCAGACAGAAACTAACTTTGGTCACAGCAAATTGCAGGCTGCTTCCCTCTTCACTCAGAAGAGATTATTCTGCTGGTAAACATCTCCAGGGAAATATAACTGGAGAAATGTAAGTTTATTATTTAATTTTATGTGTGAATTGGATTAGTTTTACTTGTAATCAATAGGAATGGTATTATCCCACTAGTTTAAAATGGTACCATAGGAAAACATTATTAATACTGAGATTGAGGTTCTTTGTCCTGATTTTTCTCTGAATCAACTTCAACATTTTTCTTTAGTCCACCTTTCCTTGGGAATGGTGAAAATGTGATCCACTTGGAGGTTTTGTTCACTTCTTGAGCTCAGCTTGAACTCCAAGTTTCAAAGGAGACTGGGTTAACATTTGTATAACTCAGTTCCATGGCAGTGTTACAATTTATAGTGGCGAGTGGGAAATACCAGAAGGAAAAATGTTTCTGTGTCAAAACCCAGCAAAGGAAACAATTTTGCTTCCAGTGCTAGGCTGATGAGGGCGGGTTTGAAGGCTGGGGTGAATGAGTGAATGGCACGTGTGGGTTAGCACTGATGTGAGTGCACTCTCAGGGTCCCATATTGGTTTCTCATTCTGGACAATTGCTTCACAATGCTCAACACCAGCTTCAGGGCCCAAGCAAGGGAGGCTGATGAGGTTGCTAAAGTTTTGGGGAATATGCAGCCACTGAGGATGTTACTTGTATTTCATCCGCTGAAGCCTGAAATGAAGGAGAAGGGTAGAAGGGAAATGGGTGAGATGAGAGAGCTTGCCTGGGCTGCGTATGCCATGGGGAATAGAAGCCTCTGTGTACAATTGAAATGACTGGTACAGACGGACAAGGATGTGTAAAGAGTAACCAACCATAAGATATAAAACACCAGGGAAAGAAGATGACTGGACAGATTACAGAATGAAAGTAAGAGTACAGGAGGTGAAGACAGATAATGAGAAATGTTTCCAGAGTGTAAGGGCCATGAGGTCAGTGAAGGAGAGCATAAGGCCTCTAAGACATTGCAAAGGTAATTTATTGCCAGAAAATATTTCTAAATGTAATGTATGCTGTGGCTTGATACTCACAAAAGGAAGACAAGGGACAGATGCCACAGGCGGACATAAATTTCCCCAGGGAGGAAGAAGAAATATGAGGAAGGGGGGAATGTGTTAGGCTGACACAGGACTGCCTTGTGACCTTCGAAGACTGGCAAACAGTGTCAGGATGGGATATTAATTGAGAAAAATAATGTCTCATCATTGTGCCAGCTGAACAGAAGAAACTAAAAGCAAAACCAGTCTGTCATTTCAGGCCACTACTAACCCATTTGAGTTGTTTCTGTGCAGCATTCTGTGGTCTCACTGGGAACTAGGCTGTCTGGAAACTGAACTTTATTTTGCCAAATGGAGGTGTAAAGACTATAACATGTTTCTGAAGTCACAGCCAGCTTTAAGTTACTCAATTCATATACGTCTTGTTTTCCTCCAGTCCTGAAATAAGGGAAATACTTAACTGTTGTGGAGAATATGTTTAAGGCAATGATGACTTCCCATGGTACTGATAACCACCAGGGCTTCAAGCCAAGATTATTTTACTCATTGAGAAATAATTATGACTATATGGATGTGCATAGGGAACTTTCTCATGACAGGAAAGTATGAAAAAGAACTCTAAGCTTTAGTCAAATTACCTTTAAAATGTTATCTATTGCTTACTAGAAAGCAATATAGCTTTTCTTACACATAGAAAAGATCTGTTATTGAAAAAGCCTGGGGCTTGATTCTTAGCTGGTGCAAATCAGTAGTGCTGAATGAATGGTAAAAAGAGTTTGGTGCAGTCTCTGTTTGTGTGTTATTTTGCTGTTCCTATGGCCCTTATAAAAAATTTTCTATGCTTCCCTGAGCTGTTTTCTCAATCTAGACTTACAAGGCCAGATTCTTTTTTCTCCTAAGGCTTTTCTCAGCTATTGTCTGACAACTTCTAGTGATGAGTTTATCTGAAAGCGAAGAATCTCTAAGGATGAGTTACTGGATCTGCCTCCTACAGCAGGTGTTCTCTCCATTCTCTGCATAAGGCAGAAGACAGGGAGTGTCCTGGGAATAGGATACAGCTGTGCTTTGTTCTGCTCAGTTACCAGCTGGTATGAAGGTACTCATTGCAGCAGTCCACTACAGAATGCAACAGAGTTAAGAGAACCACAGATGTCTCCTCCTTTTACCTGGGGCAGTTCAGATGAAAGAGAAACAAGTCTGAAGTTGATGAAGTAATGGGAAATTTATCATGTTCTTCACTCAGGTAGGTTGAGTCTGTACCACCAGATCACATAGCCTTTGATTTGATGAGTGTTTCTTCCAATGATTATTCCTGTTTGCTCTTGTGGGGTGACATGTAAGATAGTGCGTGCTTACTCATGTGAACAAGGGTGATGTCCTCTGTCCCACAAATAGTTGTGAGATTAGTAATTTCTCTAGTGAGACAAGGTCTAAGTCAGTTGCCTCAGCTGAATGTAGCTTATGATATCCATTCTCAGTTTTGGTTACCACTTATTTATTTGACACAGCTTTTTAATTAGGAGCACACTGAGAACACTCTGACAATTTCCTTTTAAAGGCCTGCTCACAGGCGATGCGGGCAAACAGAGCAACTGGTACCATTTTACTGTTTAATACTAGCATGTGTAAGGCCTGGATAGATTACAGATAGGCCAGTCTATCCCAATAAATTAGGTGGTGCCAGGTCATAGGACCAGCCACTGGAACCTGCTTGTCTATATGGCTAAATTATTAGAAAAAGCTTTGTCTTTGTCCACCAACCACTATGCAAACAACTTCCTGGCATATCTGGGGGTTAGCACAGCCCAGAGGCTCTTCCCAGTAGGTGTTTCGGATGCAGCCAACCTGTTTTGGAAACAAGGAGAGTTTAATGGCATAGATGCAATGTTTCATGCCAGTTGGCCTCAGTGACAGAGATTGGTCTGAGGTACTTTTAATTTACCAGTGAAGACAAAGCTTTATCTGTCTGCAAACTGCATGGCATAACTTTCAGAGAATGGTATAGGACCTGACTTTTATTTAATTCTAGACTTGCACTGGTGTCACTATCAGTAAATTCACTCCTGGTTTGCTCTGCTACAAAAGAAAGAAAATGTAGCTGTGAAGATGGGTTTCCACAGAAATGTCCTGCAGACTAGTGGTCAAAGTGTGAACGTTCTCTTGGATAAGCCTTCCTGAGAAGGGCGAGGTCTGTATCTTATCTGAGGTGTCTTGACTGTTTGCTGTGACAAGCTGCACATCTGGAGATGTCCCACTGCAAACAGAAAGTTACGTAGTCTGTGTTACTTACGCAAACACCAGCATGAGGTGCTGTTGAATCTTACAGTTGTTGATGAGCTTTGAGCCTGCTTTTTGGCTACCTGCTGCTCCAAAGCTTTGGGTCTCTGGTGTTAGCTAAGCCTTATCTCTTTGCTGCTGTGACAGGAGCCTTAGAAGCCTTGAATTTTAGGGATGTGGGTTTCCCCAATGTGGCCTACTAGGGCTGGCAGAGAACAGGGAGTAGAGCACTCTGGAAATTATGATTGAATTGAGATGCAGAATTTGAGTTTCTAGGGATCCCTCAGGTTTGAAGTGTTTCAATCATTCTTAAATAATCTTATTTTTACTGAAATGAGGCATTTCCTGTGGAGTGGAAGTTCCAATTTTACTGCTAAAAAATTACTAACTAAAAGTTGAGCAAGAAACAAAAGGATAACAACCAAATCATGGCTGCTCCTAGTTGGTGTACTGAGCAAGTCACTCAGTAGAGGACACCAAAGAAGGAGCTAGTGAACACTAGAGAGTGCTTGATTAAAAAACCTTACTGAGAACAGTTATGGGTGGGTGGGGGTGCCTGTTAATGCAACAGAGGAAGCAGACCTAGATGGGCTTCCTGACCCTTGTCTGTCTTAAAATTTCCTATGTAATCTCCATAGACATCTCCTTCAGTGCAAATATACTTTGGCCAGTAGCCTTGAGGTTTATTAACACCATGGAAAGTAATTATTGCCTTGTCCACACTCCCCATGGCAGTTATTGTTTAAGTATTTCCCTTATCCTGGATTGCAGGAAAACAATCTATTACATAAATCTACTGACAAACAGTCATGCTGCAGCAGCTCGAGAATTGCAATATTCTCTCTGTCCTAATTTCAGTAAAACAGCACGTTTTTGTAAATGAGCTAATCCACAGAAAGTGACAGAATGTTACATTGCAGAGGCCTGGCTGAGCTAATGGTACAAAATGAAAGAATGTTTTCACTGCCTGTCCTCTGAGTTCAGTTGGCAAAATAAAATACTGTTTTCCTCAGTAGAATATATGTCCTTCTACTTCTGTCTCTGTCATTATAAATGACTGGCCTGGAATTAAATGGGTTGTTCCTGGACACGGGATGTTAGTGATGGAAAAGACCTGTTAGATCACCCAGGCCATCTCTTTGCCAGTACAATGCTCCTTACCTTGCATTTTGTGATGCTCTTTCTAATTTAGTTTTAAAAGTCTCAAGCAGCCAACCTTCCAGTGCTTTCCTTACAGGTCTTTTGCTCAGCTTCAGAGTCTGAACTTGCAGCAAAGACAGTCGGGTTACTGAGGCTTAATGAAGTAGCCCACTGTAATTAGGAGGAAAAATACATTAACCTACCCCAATAGTAAAATACAGCATGTAAGCATAAATTATAGCTGATGTAAATAACCAATTCCATAACTGGGTTGAAACAAAAACTCCCAAATAGTCTGTAATGCTGTCTCAGCTGATGGCTGAGAACTGGGCTAACTTGGACACTTCTGACTGTAGTAGTTGGAAAGTTTTCCTCTCACTGCTGGTTGTCTTAGTTTCATTTTACAACTCCTGGCTATATTCCTGTGTAGTACAGGTAATCACTTCCATTCCTGTGGGGTCAATATGTCTGAAATATCTGTAGACTTCAAAAATATCCAAGTTATTGTTTCCCTTCATAGAAGGTCCAAGTTCTCTGCTTTGTTGAGTTGTGGCAGCCGAGACATCTCTACGTGCCCTCCCTGTCAGTCTATGTCTGGCAGCAGGGCCTTGATTCAGGTCTGAGAAAGGATGACAAATATCACTACTGTCTTGACGGTGGCTTACAGTCTCTCAGATCAGTGTTTGATGCAGATTTACATCATATAATGAATAATAAAAGCAGAAATTGACTTTTGTCTGGGAAATATATATGTTTTCATTCAATGCTTCATTGTGTGTCATGAAATCTGCACTCCTGTACCTCAATGTACATTATTAGACTTTTGGGTCTAGAGGAGGGCTGGTTAGGATGAAAATTCTAAGGTATTTAACACAGAAACCAAATAGGGGAGGATAAATCTATGTGAAATAGGTGTGATCAAGGACATGTCTGGATGTAACTAAGCTTGAGGTAGAAATGGAAATGGCTCAAACTGAGTCCAGGTAAGATGGAAGTCTTTGCTGTTAGTGAATCTCCATTTGGACCAATTCATGGAAGCCACTATAAGGTAGTGCTGGCAAAGAGCACACCAGTTGATGTTTTGTATTCTTCACCAGATTGATGTCTGACTGCAGCTGAAGCACTGAGAGACTGTAGCTCTTCCAGAAGGCAACAGCCTTGTCAGTCTGGGCTGCAAGACTCGTGGAAACAGAGCCCTCTCATCAAATCTTGGGTAGAAGTTTCCACACATCAGGGTTCCTAGTGTTGTGTTGGTTTTTTTTTTTCCTTCTCATTAATCTCATGTGACTTAGGAGTGACTTCTAAGAAAATGATGGAAATGTCTCTAGATAAGACTGCTGTAAATGAGTATGAAACCTGGTCCCTCTATGGTTCTAAAATGATTTTTTTATTTTCTGAAGTGACTTTAATTGTAAAGCAGCACATGCTGGCCAGGCATAATGGAACTTGATACTAATTTTTACAGGTTTAATTATCATTATGTGCATCACAAGCTATCTCTCTCCGGAAGGATGGCTTAGAAAAAGACAACACATTTAGATGCCTTTTCCATGAGGTAGCTGAGGATTTTGTCTATTGTCATCCAGTAGTAGACTCCATGTTTTAGTAAGTTAGGCCCCCGAGAAAATCTTTGCCCCTTAAAAAGGTCCCTTAACTTGATGTGCCGAGTATTTTAATCACAATGGAATTAGTGACTGCTTCTGTCATCTGTAAGGGACTGCACTGTGTCATTAGTTGGACATTTAATTTTATGCAGACATGTCAGGTAACAAGTACTGCAAAAGCTTTCACTGTTTTTTTTCTTGTTGTTGTTGTTTGTTTTGGTGGTTTGGTTTTGTTTGGTTTTTTTTACTGTTGAGTCTCCTGTTCATTCAAAACTCCCATGAGCCCAACATGGGACATTTAGAAATAACTGGCTTGATATCAGAATTAAAAACTAAAGCAAATTAAGGGGAAAAAAGCAAAAAGCCTGTAAACCATAAAGGGAGTTGATTACTGCAGTAGTTGAAGTGATTTAGTATCCATTGGGGAAGTTTATTTCCTTAAATTTAACTTGGTGTAACCTCAGCTTTCCTGTATTTAGAAAAGCTCTGTGGCAGTGATGAAGTTTGTGAAGCACTTGTGGCAAAACAGTGATGAACACATAGGAATGTCACCCTCTGCTGGGATTCAGGATCTTGCTTTTCTGGATGAAAACTCTTGTTTGTTTCCTATAGTGAACTCATTGACCCCAAGTATGTTTTATTATCTGTGATATGAGAGGCCATATTCCTGAATGGGCTCTTTTAAAGATCAGAAATTGTAAGTCAAGCCTTTTACTCCTACAGAAAAGAGCTTATTTAACACTAGGTTATCAGCAAAGTCAAAGGAATTTGTCAAGGTACCATCAGGCTTTTAAGTCATGCTGTCTTGTGTACCAGCATCATCTTAGTCTCCCTGGAGTCACTACTTTGGTTAGAACACTATGGTGACAGATCTAGTTTTCATTTCTGTGATCCATGTATTTTGCAATGTATCTGTCAAACAGACAAGGCCTGGCCTGATAGGTGTGACTGATATAAAGAGGACGTCTCATATATTTAATGCTGCTGATTAGAAAATCTCAATATTCTTGCCTTCATTTGCAACCTGTCCGCTGAAAAAAACCAGCTGTTGCATCATTCTGGACTTAAGCAAGTTTGTGAATCCACTGATAATTGTGAAAGCAGTTGCCCCAGGCAACTACTGGTGGAATGACTGACAGCAGTTTGTATTTTCATCATTGTAGAAAGCTGTTACTGCAGACTCATTTTACGTATATAACAGGTTTGGGGGGGGGGAGGAGAAGACTCTTCACACTTATTTTATTAACCTTTTATTTCCTTCAAAAATATGTATGTCATTCTATTCCTTTTTCTGTTGTTTCTGGAGGAAGTGATCAGGGACATCTCAAATATGCACTTCATTTTGTGTAGTGAGGTTTCTATTTATGTATCCAATAGCAGTCATGTGGTTGGAACTGGAGTGCTCTAGCATATTCTCTAGTGTTCATTTACACTCTAGCATAACTGAAGGACCCTTAACCCCACAACTTGTTCACTTTTGTTGGTTATATCAGCTTGTCTAATAAAAGATATTAGCTCTTCCTACAAACCCTTATTTATCTAGTTATTATCAGCAACGTGAACATTATGGCAGCCTGTATGGCAGAAACACATGAGACCAATAGAGAGTTTCTGCCCTAAATACGGTGGTGGAAGAGGAAAGTGAGGCATTGCAGGTAAAGTGCAGTCTGTAAGGACACTAGCAGAACTGAGAGTTGAACTTATGTCAGCTGAATCTCAATCCACAACTGAGCTGTGAGTACATGCTGCTTTCCAGGAACACGTGGATTTTGACAAGCCCATTGTTGAGTAAACAGGAAATTCACTCTGAAATGCAGATTATGTAAGGGATGAAAAACATGTATAGATTAGTTCCCTCCTCATAGTGAATTTCTGTTTGTTTTTTCTGTAAAGTTGAAGTGTTTTGCCCTTATGTATTTCAGCCAGTATAAAGCAAGTGTTGAGTTCAAAGTGACATACTCATTTTTGAAATCTTGTTTTTAAAAAGATTAAGCAGGCCTCAAAGTGAAGGAAATTCTGATTTCAGATTGAGCTGAATCAAATAGTTCTGGTCAAGCCAAGTACATACTTCTTGTTCTGTTTTAGCAGTCAACATGGGTATTACTCACAATGCTTTCCTCCTGTGTCTCTTCCTACCCCTTTTCCTGTAGCATTCTAACCAGTTTATATCACATCATTATTTTACACCATTCAGGCAGATGCTTATAGCAGGAATTGGTGGTGAGATGGAAATTCAAGGATGTCATCAGCCTAGATTAAAAAAAATGGCTTTCTTTAAATAGCCTGTGTAAAATAAGTAGGTGCATTCAGTTCAGTTTCTGCACATGCCCACACTACAAACTGGTTGGCTTTGTGTTTCCAAAATTGTGTAAAATAAGTAGGTACATTCAGTTCAGTTTCTACGCATGCCCACACTATAAACTGAGGAGGGGGTGAGGCTTCTCTGTAGCTTCTTTAAGCTTCTTCTGTGTGATGAAGTGCTGGCAGTTAGCAACGTATCAGATGCTGATGTCACCTTCATACACAAAAATAAGCCATGTCTCATATCTTTAGAGTCTTTGTGATTTTTCATCTATGTTCTTAACCTGTGACTTATAGTCACCAACCTATAGACATGACAGTAGAGCATGTGATTTGAAGAGATGATTTTCCTGGTTAATTTACATGGCATAGCCTTCCCAGGAAAGCTGTTGTGTGTTCAAGCAGCAAAAAGAATGAAGAAAAACAGCATGTGTAGTGTTAACAGTTTTCTAAAATGTGCATATCTTCTTTTGTGATGCCTTGGTATCCCTTCCCTCATCCCTACTCTGTTGATGGGCTGATTTTCCTCAATCTGTATTGTCTTTGCATTTCTGATATAGTGGATAGTCAGAAATTTTATGATAGTACTTTGTGATATATGCATTTAGGTAATGACAATTACCTGAGCTACAAATGTAAGAACTGATTCACAGGTAATGCTGTCTGTCAGCCCACAGAGAGACCAGTGGGCAACATTTCGTCCACCCATCTCCAAAATGCTCTTGAGCCTACTTACACCCAAAGTGAGTAAAAATTCATGGAACCTTTTTCTGCATCCCCTCATCTCTTAATATAGTCATCGACACTTTTTACATCCACTTTTGTATAAGAAACCTGGAAAGAGCTCTGATTGTCACTGTATCCCTTTAATCACTTCATATCCTGGGCTGCATCAAAAGAACTGTGGCCAGCAGATCAGGAGAGGTGATTCTGCCCTTCTTCTCTGCCCTGGTGAGACCTCACCTGGAGTACTGCATCCAGTTCTGGAGTCCCCAG
>JAAGNO010015431.1:32486-75696 GCA_033439905.1 Ceryle rudis
AAAAGGCCTGTTTCAGCTACATTTAGGAAAATTCCAGAAAGAAATATCGCCTGTTTAAACCTCCAGAGGTGCACAGCTCCTGTAAAGGTCCGGCGTGCCTGGGAGCCAACTGCTGCATTAAAAACCAGGAATACCTCACGAAGACTGGGTGAGAATCGTTAACGGTGCTCAACAAGAGCGGCGTAACGGGCAGGACCGTCACCTAGTCCCCGCCACAACGCCCATCGTCGTGGCGTCAGGGGCTGTCTACCCATCCGTGGAAGGGATTCGCAGGGATGCCGCCAGCCCACAGCCCTCCGGTAACACTAGAAAGACTCGGGGAGATAAAAGCTTCCACCTCAAAAGGCTGGTTTTTATGCCAAATCAATCAATAAGCTAAACAGAGAGAAGATGGGTATTTAGAATATGGGAAGCCAAACTCAAACACAGATAGGTTATCAGCCTAGCCCAGAGCAGACTTCTAAGCAAATATTTCATTAACAAATTTTTCATGGCAACTTGCATGTTAAAAAAAAAAAAAAAGAAAAAAAAGGCAACAACAGGAGAGTGAACAGTAAAGGGGATAAAGTGAAAGAACTGGGCTGGAGCCATCAGGCTTAGGCTGTTGCATTGCTGTCTTTGGTTACCAGTGCTTTCCACAACACACTGCTGCTCCCTAGAGAAATGGTAAGCAGAAAAGGTGAAGACCTTGCACTAGTGGGGCTTTGAAAGCCCACTCTGTGCTGCTGCACCTTGTGCTTTCCTCTTGGGCAGGGAAAGGCTCAGGTTGGGTGCATAACTGTACCATATGTTTATGGTGGAGTGACATTCTGGGCACAGTCTGAAGTTTATAACTGTTTAATCCTTGGACCTCTGGTGAGGTTTGTATACATTTTCTGTTAACAAACAGGAGCCTGAGCCAGTTATATCATTAAGTTTCCAGTTATCCTAGTGATCTGTAGAAAATATATTTGTAATATTGCAAAGCCCTGTGAAAACATGTCTGAAGACCTCTCTTCAGTGCCTTTCTCACCCCTTCCATGTGAGAGACAGCTTTTTTTTTTTTTTTGATACATTGTTGCCCTACATTTAAACCAATTAATGCATCTTGTGAAGATTTGGATATTTTACATCATTCTTAGCATAGATTAACAAACCCTCACTTTAATGTGTCATGGGAATGAAGAACAGTGACTTAACCATTTTTTGTCTTGACAGCTATTTTGAAAGGTTGACTGAAAGGCAGGGAAGTTGCTAAATAACTTTTCAAATATTGTAGAGGAGAAAAAATATAGGTCACTAAGCAATAAACTCTCTACATCCTTCTGGCTAAGGAACTATGAATCTCCATCCACCTTTTACTAAAATGAGACCAAAATCCAAATCCAACATAAAGCATTACAGCTTTAAGTACTGAAAATATTTATTATTTTTATACCAGTAATCCAATAGCATAATCTCAAGAACATCAGTGCTCCAGGAATGTCTAGAAACACAATGGATTTGCCTTTATTCCTTTATCCAGATGTTTCTATAAAATACTCTGGATACTAGGAATCTGTAGGGGAATTAAAGATTTATTTTTAATACTTGAAAAACTTGAATTTCTAATAACTATGATCCCTTAAAATGTTTTAACTGCAGATGTAACATGCTTTGACTCTTTGATGAGCTTTCCCTATATCTTTTAGTTTGCTTTCCAAATAATGGACAACTATTTCTCACTGGCAGCTGCAAGACAGTCACAGGACACAGACACTTTAGTGATAGCTGTAAATGTGAGAATTAAACTATGTGTTGGCTTCAGTTCAGAAGTTTATCCTTATTCGGGAAAACTGATTTGATTTTTTTGTCTGTACAGCACTGTATACCTGTGCTAAGAAAGGAATCACCAGCATGCTAAATAATAATGTGGGGCAATACCTACCCCTGCTTATTGAGGACTAACTTTCATTAGGTACTGAAGGGTGGAAAGTGTGCGTATGTCACAGTCTGTAATGCTGTAATTTTACATAATTTCTAAAACAATATTATACTTTTTTTTTTTTGACAGATACAGCACTATGGAAATAATTTCTGAGCCTTGTCTGCTTATATGCATTTTATGTTCACCTGGTGTAATAGTAATGTAGCTCCCAGATATGCATTGAACACCAGGACCCTTTTCATGATCAGGGTAGGAGATGCTGAAACAATGTAATTTTTGTTGTTTATAAAACACTATGGATTTAATGACTTGTTTAATAACAAGACAGGTGCAATAATCATGCAGGATTTTAGAGTCAGACATCTCTAAAGCTATTGCATTCCAAACAGCAGGTCAGAAACTGATTCTCTGAGGAAATCCGATGTAGATGTTTCACTGTATGTCAATATCCAATTTAATTTTTGAGTTGTCTATGATTTGACTGCTCCTAAAATTCTTTCAAAAACATGGAGCACTAGCTAGTATTAAATGTAACTGTTCTAAAATTCTTCTAGATTTCTAAACCTGATGATAAAATTAAAATTCTTTACTGTGAGAGTGATGGAGCACTGGAACAGGCTGCCCAAGGAGGTTGTAGAGTGTCCTTCTCTGGAGACTTTCAAGACCCGCCTGGATGTGTTCCTGCGTTGGCAGGGGGGTTGGACTTGATGATGTCCAGAGGTCCCTTCCAACCCCCTACCATTCTATGATTCTATGACATGCTTTTAATGTAAATATTGTGATCTGTGAAATCAGACCTTCATCACAATTTCTTCAGCATAATTTATCAGCAGTTTGGGCCAATCAGGTTCACTGTTTCTTTTTAATGGTCACTTAGAAATGTAATATATATGGAATATAAATAAGATACAAATTTTTAATCAAAAGAGATGATGAGAACACACCCAAATAAATGGTGGTTGTGATTTTAAAAGTAGTGTTCAGTCCAAAACTATTGACTTGCTGCAGGAACAGCTGACTGAAGTGCATTGATTTCTTAAAACACAGATTACTGTCTCACAGTAGTTTCTTCTGGCCTTAAAATCTATGAATCCACAAGTTACTCAGGTCTTTTGCAAACAGAGAACAATGGGGGTGGGGGGGTGTACAGAAAACTGATTGTAAAACCACAAACACTGATGACAGAACACAGGGAACACACCACTGTTTTCATAATCCAGTTCCTTCTATCTTACAGTTTTCTTTGACAACTTTGAAAACTCCTGTCCATGTCTGCTCCTCTCTTCTGAAAATGGTGCTCTATCTTAGAGGAGCAGCATGTGGATAAACCAGATTGGAGCAAGATGGGGATTCTCTTTGCTTGCAGATTCTCCTGAGCAATGTCTGTGACTAGACTGTGTCTGTGGCTTTATGGTCTGAGGGGGTTCTGGTCAAGAGATATGAATTTTTTGTTGCATTAAATAGTTTTTCATTATGGGAAGAAGATGCCGTATCTTCATCTCCAACCACAAGTATGAACACTGTCCTACAGATTTGTTTGAGACACTAAGTTGCTTAGCACTGTCCAGCAATCGCTCATTGCTTCAGCACATGGTGGTATTGTTTATATTGACCTCTTAAAGGAGACCTTCTACCATGACTCTGTCTTAGGAACATGCCTATAATGGACCAGAGGCAGTGATGTCAGCAGGGGCACGCCTGCACTTTTGTGTTACCATTTCCCCTACTTCTGCAACAGATCAGAAAGAGGAGGGCAGCCAGCAGAAGTAAAATCTGCTCTCTGCAGGAAGACTTCAGGTTTCTCACAGTTTTCAAGGTGAAGGCAGCCAAAGGCAGACAACTAAATCTTCCCTTTTCTCCCAGCCTACAAGAAGACTATATGGCAAATGCCCAGCTGATGTGATAAAAGTGCCTCCTGAATTCACTTCACAGTGCTTCTCTTCAAAATGCAATAAATCTTCAAATGCGTGTCCACAGACCGCACAGTGAATTAGGAATGCTCCTCATGTAATACTGACTTGATCTCATCTTACGCATACCCCAAAGCAATAGTGAGGGAAAATGCTGTGAAGCATTTTTTTTCTTTGTTAGTGCCCTTAGGGCTCAGTCGGAACTTTGTAGGAGACAAAAAAGAAAAGCTAGGAAAAATGTTGAATTTCTGTACTCCACAAGGACTGGAGGAACTTACACTGTCATCTTCTGTTTCTGTTGTGAAGGGATGTGCAAGTGTAACAGCGAGTAGGGCTTTTCTAGCCACACTCGAGTCAGATGTGACCTTTATTGTGTCTCTCAACAACCACTTCCATTTGGCTCTTATCATGGTCCCAAGAGGCGGCACGATACAACCTCAGTTGAAGATTATTTTTTCAATACACTTCTTAGGCTGCAAATAAGATTCAGATTTTTTTTAGCCAGAGTCTGTTTATTATTATTAAACCTGCTCATTGATAAATCATCTGTCCTCACACCCAGCTGAATTGAGAGTGAGGCCTTTTAGGTAGGGACTATTGCATTTAGGTACAAATGGCCTTAAACTGTGGCTGGAGGTCCCAGGAAAGAGCTACTATAAACCACATCAATAAAAATAATCTTTGGGAATAGCTTCAGCTTGGTATCTCACATGGAAACTCTAGGAAAAAAACAGTGGCTTTCAGAAAATTATTCCTTACATGAAATCTGTATTACCTGGAGTATACACGACACTGTGAATCTGAATGAAACTTTGGGCAAAATGCTGTCTTTATGTATGTATGGGAATGTTTCAAGACATTAGTCACAAGGGGCAGGATTAAGTTGCAGAATTCAAAGTATCAATATTTATTTGAAGCCTGAAAATTTGGTTTCTCAGATTTTTCCTGTTTTACACAGAATTTTTTGGGACACAGAAAAAAGTAAGGATAGGAAGAAGGAAGGAGGTAAGCATTATTCTAAAGCTGAAAGTTCGATTCCTACTGTTCCATCTTCCGTAAGAAATAACATTAAAATATTTCCATGTGGTCCTTGCAAAGATGTATATATGTGATGAAATTTATTTGTTCTGAATCATTTCACTGAACTCCCAGTAAATCAAAAGTTCTGTGTTATCTGTGCAGGAGGAGGGCCTTAACTGTAACACGTTTACAAGAGTTAGGATATTGATACTCTGTACTCTGTGTCCATCTATAAAACACGCAGTGTTCTCATAATAAATTTTATTTTGTGAAGGATTATATGAGTGGATGCTAATGAGAGTGGGCTGTCAGTGTTTGTGCTGACTCAGCAGTGCAAACATAGCACAGTCTATGACTTTCTCTTCTGTCTCCACTTTGTGTAAGAAAGCAAGATATTTCAACCTTTCCACTGGAAAACTTTATCTTATGCACCACATTTCTATTCTGCATGCTTACTGGAGCATGTAGCAGAAGCTGTGCCCCCTTTTTCCCTGTTCCTGAGCATTCCCTTGCTCTGGAGTGCAGTAGGTGAGTAGCTCACTCTGTCCTCTGAGGCCAGAGTTGGTCTCCAGGCAGGACCTCATTGTGTGGCTGTGGTGATGGTAGTGAAAGATTTTTCAGCCTCAGAAGGGTTGTGGTAACCACCACTGCAGTGTGTACATATGAGCAGTGTTTATTAAAAGAAAACTGATATCTGAAAAAAAAAAAGTATCTATTATATTGGAGAATAATTTATAAAGATGAAATCACTTTCATGACACCTACTCCCTCTACCACACACGAAGATCGGTGTGTCACTGCAGTGAGTGCTGCTTGTTCATCACAGACCCTCATAGAGAGGCTGTGAATCTTCACGGCACCTTTGAGTGCTGGATTTTGTACATGGAGGCTAAGGGAGATGAGAGGAGCATGACCTACAGGCACCATGGTGAACTGCTGTGTGTGGAAATCCAAGACTGCTGCTTTGTTCAGCAGTTTCCAGCTCATGTAGCCAAAATATCTGCTTTAACTGGGAATGAGTAGAGATAAGAGATTCATAATCATATGCTTTTTAAAAAATATTTTGTGCCCTGGATGTCTGACATCACTGTTGAAAATGATGCAGACTCAAAGACATTTTAAAATGTCCTATAAATGATTTACCATTTCAGCTCTGAGACTAGGTATACTGTTTTGTTTTTTTTTTCTGTGACAGAATCACATGCCAGCCATGGTCTGCAGGCCATTAGAAGTTTTGAGTCAGCCAGGGCAGCTGACCTGAGTTGGCTACAGGTGTATCCCAGACCATAAATGTCACACTCAATATAAAGGGGTAAGTTTGCTGAGGATGAGGGGGGTTTCTGATCCTTTTTCTTTTCCTGCATCTGAGGACTGCCCTCCCATTTATTGTGACCACTGTACATTTGCTGGGCTGAGTATAACTTTATGTTTGCTTTATACTGGCATTTATTTTAATTTGATTGTTTCATTAAATCTGTTTTCATTTCAACCCATGAGTCTCCTCTCTTTTTCCCAATCACCCTTCTTGGATGAGGAGGGGTCATCAGGTGATAGAGCAAAGTTTACCCCCAGATACAAACTAAATGTAAACACTAGGTAATCTAAAGTATTTCAGGATAGGTAGCAGGGCACAGACTTGGCCCAGCAAACTTGCTTTTGCTCCATTTTTGTGGTGCAAACAAGGCATGGAGCTATCTATCTCCTTGATAGACTACTACTTTGATGTGGTTAGCTGTATGTTGTCCACTTTCCCATCTCCTCATATGTGAGGGGAGAACAGCAGTGTCAGAAAGGGCAGTGTAGAGATATGTGCCAGTCTGGTGATCCTCCTCTGGCAGAAGTGTCCCTTAAACCACAAGATGCTTTTGCTTCCAGTTTGATGTTTGCTGATTGTAAGTCTGGAAAAACCATGAAATTTGCTGAGAACTGGCACACCCAGGGTAACTTGGTCACAGTGGTGTTGATTGTCTTGAGTTTTCCTTTTGGGCTTGCAACCTGTTTTTCAAGATTTCAGTATGAGTTTCAGAAGTCTGGGAGGAACTGACCAAAAAGTGAAGAAGAGGACAAGAACGTTGATGAGAAACAGAACGCGTGCAGAACTGAAATTAATATATGCCCAAGGGCCATCTGATATGCAGGCTTGAAAGAAATATGTTCACAATATGATGAACAAGCTCCCCCGCAAAAGTAATCAAAGCTAAGAAAGAAGCATATGTGAGGTATTAAACATCAAGTACAGGGGAAGACCAAAAAGATTACAAAGTGGAGTTCAGAAAGTATTAAAAATAAGAAAAGCAAAGGTAGAGAATGAAAAAAAGATTACACAGGAGGTTGTGAAAAATAATGATTTTTTTTCAAGTACACAAGGAGAAAGAGGTCTGTGAAAGAAACAGGATGGCCTTTATGACATGGCAGAGAAAAAATATTGAAAGGAAAGGTAGGTATTGCTTAAAATATTCAATGCATTCCTTGCTCTCATGCCCTGAAAAGAAGGTAGTGGTGGCAGACACAGGTGTCAGAAACAAGCATAAATTTCCCTAGGGAGGGGAAAGAAACACTGAAGGAAATCAGGATCATGCCAGAACAGGTTATTAAGAAATTAGAATATCTGAAGACTTTCAAAATAACTCGTTCAGATAGGACACAGTCTGATTTCAGTAGAAAACATCATAATATATTATATATATATTATATATATAATAACCCCAACAGGCACATTTAAGGCACTGTTTGTAGAAGAGTGCATGGCTAAGAAGATAACAGAGAGGCTATGGATTTCTAGCTGCTGTGAATCATAAGGACTCTGTGGCCTTTGTGGGAGGGCTCTGGTGGCATAATGTTTGTCAGCTTACTGTGGACTGCATCTATGGTGTTCATGTGAAAAAAAAAAAAAAAATTAACTGGTATATAGTGTCAGAGTTTAACTTCTTAAAGCAGTAATTCTGTTCTTGGGATTATGGACTCTGTAACAAACTGGACTTCAGTTGTTTGGCAGAGTCCTTAGTCCTGCAGCCTTCTGGTGAAGCAGCCTGCAGTTCAATAGCAGATTTGTTTAAATTAGATTTATATAAAAGTTTACTCAATTAAGTACCTAAATGAATAAAACAATTGGTATTATTTATTTTGATATTGAAATCAATTTATCTGATGCTTTTTTTCTGACGTTCACTCTCTACTTGGTTCAGTATTGTAACAAGAATGCAGAACTGCATTGTAGGAGTTGCCGTGGGAAAGCTGAAGTCTTTGGCAGTTGGGTAGGGGACAGTTGGAGCTTTTGGCACCTGAGAAGGCGTGAGAGGCAGTTTGGGATTGTGGAGTAAATGCATTGGCTGGATGCTTCTGCTAAAATGATCATCAGTAGAATCATTAATAATGTTGGAATTTAAATTGTCAAATTTAGTTTCAGCATTAACACAGTACTGAAGGGAAAGAGGCTGTCCGCACCTCTCAAAGCTATAGCTGCAAGCTCTCTGTAATGTCAGGTAAGTAATGGTTTATGGTCCATTAACATGTTCAAGGTTATCTTCACAAGCATGGCAGTCAGCAAGATAACGTGTTAAGTTTTGCTTCAGAAACATAGTTGTGTAATAAGTGAAAAATGTTTTGGCTTATTCCACAGTACCAGTATCACACACTACAGGAAATTCAGCTAGTGGTTCAAAAATACATCTAGGCAAGATCCAGAAAATTGCATATCTATGGATTTGATTAATTTTAGTATTTGGAAGAGAATAAGATCATAGATCAGAGACTGAAGGAAGGAAAAAGACTAAGAGACTTGGGATATTACTGCAGATACTGTCTGTAGGTGCACAGAAGAGATCATCTACTGGAATTTTTAAGGAGACTCGTGGAGAGCCGTGAAAGACTGGCTGAGGAAAGGCATTGATACAACTTATCTGATCCTCAAGAAACCTTTTGATCTGGTATCACACAAAAGATTGCTTCCTGGGTCTGTAGGACTTTTCAGTTACGAGGTACAGTAGTGTATAAAGAACTGGTGTGGATTTTAAAGAAGACATTTTCAAATGGACTGGATTCAGGTCAAAGAAGAGAGGATAAATAGTGAAATGATACAAGAATCAGTGTCAGGTTTGATTTTCTTTACTTATAAATCACACTTGAAAAAATGTTCAAAAGTGAACTAATTTCAAAGCTAAATGGGAATGGTAGGAAAGAGGGATTATGTAACATAATGAAAAGGGAATGGGGAGTCAGGGGCAGAGGAAATGACCAGCATCGATGTGCTAATCAGTGAGGAGGAAAGAACCAGGATGTTACAGGGATTGTTCACAAGCCTTTAAAAAATGTTGCATGAAGAAATTTCTTGGGAAATTCAAATGCCATGATAGCCTCTTCTTCCTCCAGACCATTTCCCTTCCCTGTTGTTATCAAGAATAGTCGGAGAAACATTGTTGCTGGAAGGAAAAAATTTGGAGAGAACTCAAAACAGGCAGGAAGTGATAAAACCTAGTTCTCCATGCTGGAGAAAACCAGAGCATCAGCTGGGCCACTGGCAAATGCAAGACAGTGGTTCGAATGGTTGTGGTAAAGAAATTGACTCAGAGATATGTAAAAGTTCCTCTGTGTTCGTGTATCTAAATAAACCCTCAAAATAAATTTTCATCTTCATTTTCTTTAGATTTCCTCACTTTTTAAATTGATTTAATATCTGCTTCAGTCCAGTCTTTAGAGAATACAGTAGTGGTTCTATGATGGAAAGCATTCAGTATTTCAATATTTATCATTTATAATACAATAATGCTACAGATGTAATACACTATTTTTGCATAAATACTGGCCAGATTTAAAAATCAATTTTTTTGAGCTAATGCAAAAAGAAAAAACTGAAGCTTCTGGTTTAGCTAGCAATTCCGAGCAACATGTATCTATGTTGTCTGTATCTCTGGGTCTCAGGAATTCTTCATCAGGGAGTGCCATCTCCTTAGCAAAACATCATCTGTCACCTCTGCATGCTGACAGTCCTGGCTATAGCCTTCAAGATGGGCACACAAGAATGCTAAGATAATGTCCCCATGTATTCAGAAGTAGGACAGTGTAGTAATCTGATCTGTGACAGATTCAGTGTCAAATGTCCTGAGCCTGGACAAGTTCATTATAGGTCTTGAAGCATGTTGGAGCCTTGTGCATGTCGGAAGAATGACTCACTTCTATTAAGATTGCACACAAAGCATCTGAAAGTTTGAGCCTAAAAAAAGTCTCTTCTACTCCTTCATATTGCTTGTTCCCTTAGTTTCTCAGCTGGTTTCACGGCTTATGTAAGCTGGAGGGACCTTGTTGAGGTTAGCGAAATGATGCTCCTTTACAGCAGTCAAAGACCTGGCATATTTTCTTCCTGTTCCCCGTAAAAAGATGTTTTGGTTTAAAAGATAAAACAGTCATGTAAAAAGAGTGTCCTTGTACTCATTGTGGTGAAAGTGGGCTATGTGCCAAACTGTAGGATGACTACTTGGGTCTTGTGTGGTTGAATCTCTGTTGGTGTTTCAACATCCCACACAGCTGTGGAAGAGCAAACAGGACTCTCTTGGGCCTCCGAGTCAGTGTAGATCCCAGGAAGGCCTGAGCAGCTGAAACTGTACCGCTGCTGAGGCTCTTAATAGCAGTGAGATCGCAGCTGGATTTTCCAGTCTTAGGATGAAAGGGCAGAGATGGCAATTGGGAAAATTATCTTTGGGTCTGAAAACAGAACAAAAGCTCATGTGGAAGGCACACAATGAGAAAAAATTGTACACAATGCCTCCTCATTATTTACATTACTGTTTTGCAGAAAGCTAGATGCACTTTATTAAGCAAAAGCTAATATATTTATTTTAGTGTCCTAATATTGTTCAGATACCAGTTGCTATTCCTAACATTGCTGACTAATATTTTGACTTCACTCCAGGGCTAACAAATAGTTGCTTTATGATTCTGATATGCCATATCTTGAAATCTGTTATGGCCGTTGCTGCTGGCTGGGCTGGGAAGAAAGACAATATAGGTTCATTTACTTTTGTGCTAACAGTTGTTATATCTTGTACACTTCAGAGGCTGCTGCGAGCAGGTGAAGTAGGTTTGGACAGTGGGGGAAGGGACCAGGTGCACATCTGTCCCATTGCTTCTGGGGTGGAGCAGCCTGAGCTCACCATAAGGAAGTTACAGTCCTGCCCAAGGGCAGTTCAAAGGCTCAACTTGCTCACAGCTGTAGGAAAACCTATTTTTTTTTCCAGTTAATAGCCCAAGCATCCCCAAAAGATAGGAAGTATTATTTTAGATCAGCCAATAATAAGAGTTGTTCTTCTTGAAAATAATTCTAAAACTTTTATTATTATTATTACAAAATGAGACGCTTAAAAATATCCCTTTTTAAATGAAAAAGCATTTCCTTTTAGTTCCCAAACATTGCATCAAAATTTAAAGAACATTTGGAAAAGTCTTTCTTTTGGTTTGTTTGTTGGGTTTTTTTCCCCATTTGAGACTGTATATGAATGGATACTTTTGCATTTCTCAATGAACAAATTAATTGAAAAATTCTGTCCACTCCAAAATGACCTGAAGTCAATTTAAAATAGTAGAATAAATAGTTCCATGCTGCTTGACCTTGTAAGGCCATTCAGGTTACTATCAATACAGTCCTAAGTACTCCAATATCATTATAAAGGCTAAGGGAATATATTTTGGTACTGGAGATAAGTATTAGAGGGTTACTGGGAAGCTGCTAGTCTGTTTAACATCTGTCTTACAAATAAGCTTCATATGCTCTCTTTCTAAATTCTCCTCATTTAATTTGCAAAAATAATCAAGAAGGAACATTTGCTGTCTTTGGACAAAATCTTGAGGCCTTATTCAGGCAAATGATGACTGAATAATTAGTGATCTTTCCAGCAGAAGGAATATCCGACTGACTGCAAAGTTTAGAGAACAGCTTGACATGGTTTAGGCTATAGTTTTCTCGCCCATTGCTCTGAACACAAGGGTACTCATCTGGGTGAAAAAACACTCAAAATTAACTCAGTTTGGCTTATTCCCTTTTGATAGCATTCTTCAAAGTAGTAATTGAAGCAGCAGTTTTTCCAGGGATTATTATGTAATGCCATAACATAATAAGCTTTATTTCATTTAAAAATATTGCAAGTGTGACCATGGTCACTGCATCTTCCCCCCACTATTATTCAGGTCGTGAACATCTGTTGCAGGTGGGGCAAAGACTTATGTCCTACTTCCCTGCTGCAAGAGGAGATATGCTGAACACTGAACCTTCTCTCATGCTCTCCATGACCCCACTGTCACATGTTGAGTTCAGAGGAAACAGGACCCCAGTTCATGCAGTTGCCCATAATCTTTCTTCAGCCCTATATTCTCCTCCCTCACTCCTGGTTCCCCTCTGAGTTTTTGCTCTTCTACTTGTTCTCATTGCTTATGCTGCAAACAGCCCTAAGCTGCTGTGAGCAGCCCTGTAGGAATTAAACTGGATGAAACTCCTATTACCACTAAGGTACCCATAAGTCTATGTCATTCTTGTGTTTTCTTTGGTTTATACTCTGGATTGTGTTTGGAGGATGTGCCTGTCCCTGGATGTAGCAGACAGGCTGATTCAGGAAACTTCAACACAAAAGGATGCCAATGCTCTAAATCCATTAGATAAGACAAAAGGCTAAGCAAAGAAAATGCATTAGGAATTGGAGAAGAACTGACACTGCTTGCACATTTTTTTTCTGTTAACTTGAAACAACATTACGAAAGAAACTGTGAAAATAAATTCATCTCTCTTTTTCCTGCTTGGGCTTTTTTAATTATCCTGTCTCTTGTGTAGCTATTGTCCTTACAAATGCTTCTATGGATGTTTGAGAAATGTCCCTGAGTTCCTTCTAGCTTTTATAATTTCACCTTGGCTCTTATTTATGTCTTTGCACTCTCCCTCTTTGTTTTTCCTCTCCAGCTCCTCTACCTACCATTTATTTTTTCCCTCCTACTCTTTTACTAAGCTTCAACCAATACCAGGAAACAAAACTTTTTTTTCTAAGAATCAGAGCACACTCTGATCAGTGCCACATATGGATATCTTCCTTTCAGGACGTTTGCTTGGCCAGGTGAACATCTGTTCCTTAGTAGTCTTATGAATAAACAGCAATAATTCAGACAGAGTGAGCTTAAGATGACAGCTTAACTACTTTCATGCAAGAACTTAATCGTTCTTTCTTATCTGACTCCCTCTCCTGGATTTGCACACACACATAATTTCTTATCTTAGCTATTAGACCTAGTTTCACTCTGGAATATAAATCTGCCTCTCTCTGTTCTGATTCAAATGAAAATTTTGTTAAATTGTAAAGCTTTTGTGCTACCTGTTTATTTATTAGGCAAAAGGTTTGATGTGAAAGAGATTTGCAGTGCGCCCTATCTCCTCTCTCAGGTGAACTTGTTTGCTGGCTGTGTAGTCCCTCTCCAGCTCTACCAATATGCTCTGTCTATTGAGACAATTCCTCAGTGGTGTTTGAGGGACAACCTTCCCCATGACCCTCCACTTGCTGCCTTCAGGTTTTCCACAGCAGTCCCTGCTGGTGTTTTACTCTGTTGCCTTTGCTGGGCAAAATCATTCAGGCAGTGATTCTGAACAAGTCATGGAGGGAACTGTCAAAGGATATTCAGGAGGAAGTAACTGGGTTTTGAGTGTGCATGTCCTTCCAGGCAGGTAAGAGTCTCACCTCTCTCACTTCAATCAGGGAAGCCTATCTAGTATAAAGAAAACAAATTTTATTTGCTGTTTCATTTGTCACTTCCGCTTGCTGCTGAGAGAAGGCACTGGATTTGCATTTGCTGCAGCCTGAGTGAGGGGAAGAGGGTGTGCAATGAAGAATAAGAAGTGGGTGTGTGGAAAATGCAGTTCACTTTTGGTATTATGGTTGCTGCTTCCCAGGGGTCCCTGTGTAGCATAAACCTGAGCAGGCAGCACATCACTGACCCTTTAGCAAGACCAGAGTTGTGCACAAAGCCTAGGCCCTCACCCTTACCTGGAGGGGTTTTGCATAGTTTTAATGGCTGGAAATGGCACAGACTTGTTCTGCTGCTGAGAAAGGGGATGTAGCACCTTCGTGGCAGGTCTGCTGCTTGTTTCCACCTTGGCCTGTGTGGAGGGGATGAAGCGCTACGCCTCCTACTCCACTTTTCCTTACCTGCAAAAATCACTCTCCTCCCTGTCATGCTTTGGTCATGCCTGTGCCTTGCTTCAATTAAGGTCCAAGTCCTGTGGATAAGTGAAAACTAGTGGGGGACAGGGTTTATTTTTATTTCAGGAAAAGGGTGTGCACAAACAAACAAAATGCAGTTAAAAGCTGTTGACATGGGAGCTCTCTTTTCTTTTGAAGACTGGGAGTGGAAATGGGGAGAGCAGACAGAGAAAGTCAAGAGAACACCAGAAATGGAGCGGGATGCAAAGTGAACAGGACGAGAGAGTTGACAAGTTGTCACTTTCACTTGTGTCGGCCAAGGAGGAAGCACATGGCCACCACCCTGCACAGCACAGTTGATGTATCTCAAGGCATGACAATATGGCTCTCTTTGTTCTGGTCTGGGGGGAGGGGGACAGTTTGTTTTCTTAAGACTATTAAGTCCTTCTAAGTACCACTATCAGCATTCTATGATTGAAAGTGACAAACAGAAGCAACTCTATTTAAAAACTGCCACTTTGAATTAATGGAAGTATCAGCTTAAGTTTTACAATATTTTACTGCTCTGTTTTTGCACTCTTTTACATAAGGACGGCCAAATAAATATCCCGGTGACTTGGTTTGCCAGAATTCCTCCCCATGCTCCCGCCCCATTAGCTGCTGCCTTATGAACGCTGTGCTAAACAGAAAGTGACAGCAGCTGACAGCGCAGCCAGGGCCAAATTATCAAACGTCTGAAGTTGCGCCCGTGTGGCCATGCACAGACTCACTCTTTCACATGCAAAGCAGATAACTGCATATAAACAGGTGCTTATGTGTGCAAAGACATTCTTGCAGGACCTCCCTGCCCAGACATGTGCTGTTGAAGGCTGTATCTAAGAGAGTTTGATACCAGCAAGTCCCCGGTATTAGAAGCACAGACTTTTGACTTGGTGAGTCATTTTTCACAAAGAAGAAAATGGGTTTGTGCAGTTTAGCTTTAGACTGTGAATTTAGTGCCGAAGTGATGAGCCTAGACTGCCCAAACAGTCATCAGGGATAAAATGAGGCTTCCAAGCAGTACTATAAATATGTGAGTACTGATGCCAGACCAACTGAGGCACTCTGAGTTGCTTCTGGGAGTGCATAGTTTGTAGGTATCCAGTCTGGGCTGCTTAAAGTTGGGCTGTCCAAGCCCCTGAAAGCTTCTTCCTCACCCTAATCTCAGCACTGGCATAGCTGTGGCTCCAGTTCATATGAGCACTGGTAGGTCTCCCACCTGCGAGACATCTTTCACCAGCATATGAGATGCGATCTACACTCTACTGTGCAAGTGTGGTGTGATGAAAAGCTCACACTATCACCTCAGATCTACTCTTGGCTTTAGCCATATCTGGGAATCATTTTACGAACTTCTGTCTCACCCTGTTTAACAGAAAATATAAATTTCTTATAATTTGTGTGCTCCCCTTCCCTTGGGAACTGCTGCTATTTCTGCCATGCAGAAGGCTTTCCAGACAGGCTGGCAGGATAACCTCAGACAGGAGGAGGATTGAACCTCAGTCTTTGCTGGCCTCCAAATCTGTGGGGAAGGAAAGGATGTGGAAAGGAGTGGAGAATTGAAATACTTCTTGGGGATCCTTCATCTGCTGCAGCGGGCCAAGGCATAGTGTGAGCCTGAAGCCCATACATAGAAGCCTTCCCTGTTGTTTGAAGGGACTGAGGCATTTTGGCTTTCAAAACAAAGCTGCATTTGCAATCTTTGATCTTTCTTTTGTATTCTTTGCTTTTCATAAGGAAAGACGTGGATAAAATAATGCAGACAAAGCAGGTTATTTGTAAGCCAGCTTGAGTACCCATTAAATCTTAAAGGCTGTATTATTCTGACTTCCCATACCATTGCACAAATAGCTTTTCTTTTTTTCCCATGGATCTTCCATATGGCCAGATGAACAGGCTGGCTGCGTGGTGAGCAGCAAAAAGAACAGCTGACATATAGTTTGCAACCACGCTGCAACATCTGGGCAGAGTTTGGTCAACGGCATGCCTGGTAATAGTTTTTACATTCAGGCAGAGAGATTCCTTTTTATGGCATGGTGTAGAGTAGCAGAGAAAATATTAATGTCAACTTTGAAGTGTACAATGAGTGGTGTGTTGTAGCAGCGAAGCAGCCAAGCCTATGTGCTACAATACACAGAGCACTGAACTGTGAGGGAAGAAATGAGTCTTTGGCTCTGTCAGTACCTTTCTGTAGGATCTTAAACAATTTTCTCCTGCTTTTTAGCCTCCTTTCCCCTCCTACTCTCTCTGTTTATGTTTTTTGGGGGGGTTTTGCCTTGCTAGTTAGTCTGTAAACTACTTCATAAACAGTTGATTGTCATCACACACTCATGATTATGGCCCAAAAAACATTTATGCCTCACTGGTCAAAGCATTTAGTTTTCTCTTTGCTGTTCACCACTGCAGATGGCGTAAAAAAAGATGCTTTGGGTTGCTACTTGTGGAGATCTAGAAAATCATTTGCTAAAGGTCACTAGAGCAGCACTTCTAGCGGGACTGCTGCAATAATATGGGACCACAGAGAAAGAACACAGATGAAGCATAATGTGTACATGTAATACAGAGAAAATACAGTCTATTGAGAAACCTCTCCTCTTCCATCTAAATGAAGAAAAACACAGTGGCAAATGTCACAGAAAGTGTTCACTTTCTGTCCAAATGCTGTCGGTTCAGCAGCATTTCAGCAGCAGCAATTAAGGCTTCCACTGTATCTGATGTGTAACCTGGGAAGATGAACTTGCTGTTTCCCTTCACTTTTATTAAATACAAGGAGAGCAGCTGATATATGGAGCTATTGCTGAGGGTTTCTTCTAAGGCTCTCTCAACCCTGGTTAGATGAAGAAATGCCCTAAAGTACCACAGATTCCTCTCAAGGTATGTTTTCATAGCCCCAGCTGAATCAGCATTCAGCTGTGTTGGTTTGCACATGGAGGAAGGTTCCATATGGTGTGTGAATGGCATCCCAGTGCAGCCCCTCCTGCCCAGGTGTAGAGCCCAAAGCCTAGGGTGTGTGTGTGGGATGTTCTGCAGAGGAGGGGAGGATGCCAGGGAGACAGCACTCCCCCGTCTGTGCTCCCTGGACCAGGATCCACAGATCCTGGCTCCCCTCTGCCTCTTCTAGCATTTGGCCCAATGTTTTGTCCTCATTTTGCTTGTTCTGTAGCAACAGTTTCTTAGCAAACACCATTCTCAGAGTGGTGCTGATATTAATTGATGAGGCTGGTGCTCAGAGTTGTCTTGGCATGGTAAGGCACTATCTAAGAAGAAAAATAAACAGCCATGTTCACTCCAGTTCCTTTCAGAAAATGGAAAAATAAATCGATGCCTCCCAGATGGAAATGAACAAAATTAGCAGCAGAAAAATACCTTAAAGCTCCTAAGAAAGCTCTGAGAAGGATGAACAGCCCTAGTATTCTGGGGATTTTGTTTCCATTAAACGAAGAACTACTGCTTCTCTGATGTTGTGCTGTGAAAAGAGGAGTTTGGGTCTTCACATAGGGTACATCATTCTAGGAGTTTAATATCCTTTCGGAAAGAAAATCCTGTGGAAAATCTGCTGTGGAAAAATGGTGATTTGTCCTGCAAATGATAGGTTTTCCTTTGAAAATGCAGCATTGGGAGATTTTGTCTCAAATGTAAATGCTGCTTTCATTCCTTTTAACAGACCTGACATAAAACATTTTGTTTTTTACAAGTCTGTTGCCACTGGCTCAGGCCATATGAGGGACACTGTTCTTACTGTAATAGAGGGGACAATTATATTGGGTTCAGCTTTAGCAAGAATAAAAATAACTTTTAAGATCAGAAGTTTTCTGAGAGTATACCTACTAGATAGCATCATTTTTAGTATTGATCAATGTGGTTTAGATGCTTCCTCTTTTTTTAAAAAAAAAAATATATAGGAACTCTCCCAAATTCATGGTATGAGTTTAAAAAATATACTTTATTGTCTTAATTGCAGCCCAGGTGAACTGCTTTTCTGGCATATGACATTAAGTATGAACAATACATTTTAGAATTAGTACATAAATGATCAATAAAAAAAGAACAAATCAAAACTGTAACATGAAATGCAAAGATTTGAGCTTTCTTTGAGACTTCTTATGTTCATTTTCCCTTTCATGTCTGAAGTGAAAATGAATTGTTTTAAAAGACCTCGAGGACCTGATACAGTAAGCTTTGAAATCATGGACTGCATATTCATTTTAAAGAAACTCAGTAGCAGTTTTATGGGGGTCTTCAAAGCAGAGTTTATAAATATTTCATGCTGTGGTTTTCTATTACATTTTACTAAATAGTAATGTAAAAAGACCCCTCACTCTTCCTTTTTATTTCAAGGATATAATTTCTTTGGTTTCAACTGTTGTCCCCTAAAAATGATGCCACTAATGTTTTCACTAAGCTTTCCCTGTTCAGTTAAAGTTCTCTGATGACTGGAATAAGGCTCTGTCTGTGGAATACGAGCCATAATTTCTTCAGACTCAGGAGGAGCGCCTGCTTCAAGTTTTCAGATAAGATAGGACACAACTCAGAGTTAGCACAACAAAGGGTTGGTCTTCATAATTCTTCATAATAGTCTCCTAGTGAAGAAAACTTGTATGATTCTTGGGATAAGCTATCTGCTCACTGTGAATAATCCAGAATGAAGAGTGTATGTATGACTGAAGAAGTGCCAGGCTGAGAAATGGAAATTGAGATGATAGGGTCAACACATTCTCAGAAATCAAGTGATTTCAGTCCAGATTGTAAGATGGCTTGTCAGCAAAGACCTATGTATGCAGCAGTATTTAAGAATATGGTGTCCAAAAATTAGGGCAACTTTTTGAACATGCCAGCCCTCTGAAGATAAGATGCTGGGCAACTCAGAGGTATCTCTCTTTTGCTGCTCTTTCAGAGGAATCGGGATCGAGGTAAAGTGCAAGGTGGTAGATGTTGTACATGCCCTGATAAAAGTTCAGAATAATTTTGTGGTGTAAAATGTAAAAATTGGTTAGAATAAATGTTATGGAAATTGCTCTTTGTTACATTATTTGACTGTAATTAAAAGAGAAGCCAAGTACTGATAACTTAGCATAGAAAATATTTTCATACTTATCTAATCTGTGGTTTTAAGTAGGGACAGACAAACTCATTTTACCTAGTTTCAAACCCACTTGGACACTATTCAGCAAAGCACTTACGGTCATATTTTCAAAGCCTGAGATCTTTTCTTTCCCCCACAATGGTATCACTGCTGATATTCCTTCAGTGAGAAAGTTCACATGGTTTTACAAATGAATTTCGGGAGCATCTGAGTCTAAAAGCTCTATGAATGTCTGAATTATAACTCTCTGGTTGTCTCTTTTCATCCCTGAGCCTGTCCTTTCCTCTCCTTAAAGCAATTGGCATACAGGTCGTTAGCGAGTTGTCTATCCAGCACAGAAAGTGCATGGAGCGAGAAGAACATAGGCTGCTCCTGGATACCCCACAGGGTCCGCGTCTAGCCAATTTTTTCGGACAAAGCTAGGTGTTCAGCTCGGGTTCCTTGGTATCCTTTTTTTGATTCAGATGAAGTTAAGACTGGTTGGAAGTCTAAGAAGCTGTAGGATTTTGAGATACCAAGTGGGAAACACAAAACGCTTGCCCTTGAAGGCTTTCCCTGTCGGGCTGAAAGAGGACTTCAGTATGCTAACCTGCTTTGTTTTAACTGACTTTAATAGGCCAAGTGCAGCAGCCATTAAAAAAGCCCAAAAGCTGTGAAGACATTAATTGGTTCTAACATCTGATAAGAATGACCTTAAGCATATGGATGTTCATAATATGTGTGCAGGATCAGGCCTACTGTTTGTACCAGCTCCTTTGTATGCGTGGACACGGGTGCAGAATCAGTTTTAGCTGCAAAACAAAGGCCAGTTTTGATAAGAGACATTATCTGCTTATTATTAAGAGGTGGAAGGTGGACAGGATTAATGGAGTCAAAATATGGATTGCTTCATATTATTTTGCTGCTTTGAAGAGCTTGTATACACAATGGTTCTCTTACCATTTTTGACTCCTCTTGAAGCATATATGTCAAGATAGAGAGCAGGTAAAAAGGGAGGGGAAGTAAAAATAACAATCTTTAGCCCTTTTGGGGATGCTCTAAGGCTGTTCTGTCCTGTTTCATACTTGTAAATTGATCCATAGCCAATACCAATATAAATATCTTCCTGTGACACTGTGAGATGATAGACAAAACCAAGAATTGCTCTCTAGTTATTTGTCCTTAGTTCAAACTAGACAGAAAATTAGAGTGAAAGTAGGTGAATCAGAAGACTAAGATCTTAAAAAAATTGTTGCATGACTTCACAGTGAGACCGGATGGCTGTATGAACTGTCTCTCATTATCCATGTTCTCATGGGTACAGAAACAAGATTCACACTCATCATCTCTCTGTAACGTCCACCATGTCACATGGAGCCTGTGACCAAGTACTAAAAGATCAGATAGATGCCTTTTATCAGAGTGATTATTAATACACAAGTCTTGCTCAGTCCTGTTCCTCCCACACATAGCTTTGGAAATCTATCATGATTTGACCAAAAAATGAATTGTCTGGCAATGACCTATGTTAGATGTAAGTTGGGAGTGATAAAGAGATTGGCAGGTAGAGTTTTCTGTGGGAAGAGCTCCTTACAATCTCTGTCATCCAAACCAACTCTGGAGACTTTTTGGCTGTTTTCTCATACCTTCTGTTAGAACTTTATTCCTACCACACTTTTTTTCCTCAGAGTCTAAGGGAGCTGTAGTTGCTTTTGCCACACTTTCATTTCATCCTCCATTCACACTCTGTCCCATAAAAACAACCACTTCCGATCAAATCCAAAGTAAAATAGAAATTAACTACTAGAACAAACAACTACTGGATGCTCCATCACTGGATGTGTTCAAGACAAGTTTGAATAGGGCCTTGTGCAACCTGCTAGAGTGGGAGGTGTCCCTGCCCATGGCAGGGGAGTTGGAACTAGATGAACTTTAAGGTTCCTTCCAACCCAAACCATTCTTTGATTCTATGATTCTTTGATTCTATGATTCTTTGATTCTACGATTCTATGAATAGAGAAGTGTTGTGGCATTCTTGGTTCTGGGAAATTGCTTTGCAGCTGCTTGTTCTTGGCTAAGAACTGAGACAAGAAATGGGAAACGATGTGATTATGAAGGTTTTAATGAACTGCTTAGTCAATACCTAATCCTCACAAACATTTCCTCATCTGATGGTATTTTTCAGCCCTGTTACTTGAGTTTGTATTGCTAACATCTATCATTCCCTGGAGTGACATGGTGCCTCCAGGTTTGCTTTCACATTATTAACCAGTGAGTCTTCCCATCCCGGTAATGGTTGTCTTCAAAGTGCAACTGGCAATGCTGGCTGTCTCAAAAAGCAAATGACCAACAGCTGAAGTTGCAAGGTATTTTCTTCATCCAGGAAGAAAATTAGTCTGACGCTTTTAGAAGTCATGTTTTAACATCTCAAGTTCTCAGAAGTCATTTAAGCACAGTATTGGGCTCTGAGTGAAGTACGAGTTACTGACTTCATTTGCTCTATGTTACTCATACAATTCTGAGTGGACACCTCAGCTCCTATTCATAGGTGTTGTGTTTAATGTAAATTCTCTAAGTCCCATCTCTGCTTTATCTATTCCAAAACACTGGTAAGGAGTCTGATGTGAGCAGGGAATTTCAGAGTCATGATCCTTTCTTTCTCTGGCCAAATATATATCAAAGCTTTCCACGTGTAGTGAAACAGCTTTAACAGAGTATTTCCAGTGTCCTAGCCTGCTTTGTGGACCACTGGTTAGCACATATTTCTGGAAAATAGAATATACAGGTTCAAGTCACTGCAAGCAGATAAAGTATATGAAGTCCTATCTTTCGTATACCAAACTGACTCCTCTACTTAGGTGTTTACCTTCCCTCGTGAGTCTAGATATTGGAATGGAACAATTCCTTGAGCCACTGCAATTTTCAGTACTGAAGTGGTTTTCTCCTTTTCTTTTTTCTTAATTCATTGTTATCCAGTCTGTGTCTTATCATACTCTTTTTCTGGATAGCTTTTAAAATCAGAATGGGAATCTCATCACATACTTTCTCCTTCCTGAAAGGTATTGTCTGGAGAAAAATCAAAATCTCTGACTGAAGGAAAAACAGATTAATGGGGAAAGTGGATGCATAATGTTGCAATGGAAGTTTTCAGCTCAATTTAACATTCCCTCCAGGTTTTACAGAGACTAGTTGTTTGAGATCTCTGTCACCCACATGAGTTATATGGTTTATTCTTTATGTGTGGAAATGAAGTATAACACAATATTCTACAGCAGAGTATTTAAATAATGCAGAACTAGGTGTGCAACTACCTATGTTTAATTATATACGTCGTTGCACAGAAAAAAAGTCAGTAGCTGAGCTAAGATTGCTACACTGCACATGCCACCACAGCAAAGCAGGAAAAGCAATTAAATTGTTCAGCAGCCTATTCCACCCATCAGCTCTTCCCAGCTTTGGCTACCTACCTTCTACACCCACAGCCCACATATTTCTGTTTTTTCCACTTAAGTCTTCATACACATGTGAGTTGATGAACCCAGTTTCTGGGCACTATAAAATTGCACCTTCTTTCTTAATGGCAGAAGCAGTAGGATGGGAAGCCACAACATCTTGCAGTGTCCTTAAGACATCAGTGCCATGCTTGAAGACATTGATATATGTGCTGTAACATGACAGAAAATGAGGACAATCCCAGGGGAGACATGCTGAGAAGAGAGGTTGTTCTCTGCAACATGAGAGCAGTACAGAGATAGGCTTGTCCTCAGCAGAAGGTCCTGCTACCCTCATTGGTGGCTGGGCCTGAGCCAAACAGGTATTCAGGGTACTAGAGCTGGCTCAGTTTCTGGCAAGCTCAGCCTTTGAGGAAGTGAGTGAATTGCAGCTATAGAAAAGAATCAGTTCCCAAATCTCTTGTTGATAATTTTTGCTTGGCTGGTGAGTTGTGAACGAGCACATCTCCCTATGGTTTTCCTTGTGTGCCCATTGCCACAGTACATATCCTCACCTGGAGGCAAAGGTGAAAGTGTTCCCTCTCCCCTGGCTACATTGTGCTTCAACGGGCATTTAAATACAAGGGAGAAATTCAGTTGCTTAAATCCACTCTTATTTTGCCATTTGACACCCATGTTTGAGATATTTCCCTGGGGCCAGCTGTCAGGATAATGGACCTATGAGAGACCCATGCTCTTCTGGAGCAGCAGTAGTCATCAGGTGGAATAATTTACAGCACCTCCCATGGCATGAGCCACCTACATTAGGCAAAGTAATTGAGCACCTGCTGTTCATCCCAGGAGAAAATCCAGTATAGGCCTGGGAAGAACTGAGGAAGGTTTGCTCTAACTGGTCGTAACTGTTTTGGGACTCTTGTTTATTTTGACTCAAGCAGTCCAACACATCCAAGCTGGAAGGATTTAGGTATGGACATGGGTGATGTTTTGGTGGGTGACATATGTGGTGACTGTGTGTTATCCTTGCTCTCTTGCATTATCTCTGTACTTGTGTTATCTATAATAATCTTGGTCATGACTGAGTTTTTGTTCTTCTCTTTCTTTATTGTTGCTCCATTTGTCTTTGTTGCAAGAGTTCCCTTACTACTTGAATATCACCATCTGCAGGTATGGAGCAATCTTTGTCAGATTGTAGTACTGCTCAGGAGCTGATTCCTTAGACTTACTGAAGGAGCTGAAAATAAATCAGACTTTTCTCAGGTATAAAATTTGTAGAAAACATCAGAATCTATTGGTCTTCAATGTGAGAACAAAAACTTGGAAACAGGGAGGTTTTTATTATAAGAAATCAGATGGTGATGATGAAATTGTCATTTGTTTGAATTCAGTCTAAACCAAAGCCAACTATCAGATTGCTCTAAGTAATATCTAAGAAAATCTTAGTTAGGTTCTTAATGGACATGTGTCAATGTCTTTAGTGACATCCACCACCTGCTGGCCTACATGGGAAGAAGGAGCAACAGGTGGAATGGGATGAGGCAGGATTTGACTTTGACTACTTAAACCCTCCATAAGACCTCATCCAAGAGGGCAGTCTTATGATAGTATGAAGTCCCCAGACATAGCCCGTGGTTCTTATGGGGGTCTGGTGGAGCAGATCAGAAAAAAATAGGTTCTTGAAAATAATCTTTTATTTGTCCTGTTACTTTTCAGCCAGGTAAGTTGCCTGACCCAGTTCAAGATGCAATTGTGCACTCACCAGATTTGTACAGGCACAAAGACAGGCAGTCCAAGGCTGCCTGTGCCTTCAGTTGGCCATGGGGTCTGCCAAATGCATGCATGCAAGTGGCAAGAGTGAAATACAAAAAATGCATGTGTGGGAGCAACTCTGTAGGTCAAGAGAGAACCTCACTTTACAGAAATGTTAATCCAGCACCTTTTACTAAATCATTCACTGAAAATATGTGTTCGTCATGCTGGAATGTGCTAATGGCTGCAATCAAGTTGTCTTTCATCTGCAAGTAGTTGCTGACCTCATTAAAGCAAATGGGCTTGCTAGCCACATATCACTGGTGTTACATAGAAGAAAGGTTTCCTTAGGAAGGCAGATAGATGAAGATGTTCATTGTCTTCACCTAGGGATTTAAGATTCAGAGGGGAAAAAAATCAGCTTGAATCCATGCAGGCAAAAGCATTTTCTCCTTGCAAATGTAAGGACCTGGGTGCTGAGCCAGATGATGGAACTGCAGTGGGAGGTAGGAGAAGGAGGGTGAGATAGTCCTGGAAGGAAGTCAAGAGAGATGGTCTTTGGCCAAAGCCCTTTCTGAGAGTGAGGCTTGAATTTCTGACTGGAGAAGTTGTTTTTTTGTCTTAACTTCTTCCAAAGAAACAAGAGTTTATGTGTATACTCTGTAAATAAACTGGATTGTGTCAAAGGAACATCGTCCTCATATACTCTGCTTTTCTCCTAAGTTCTGTAGGTGAATTTCCAAGGTCACAGGTAGTGGTTAAGGCCAGTACTTACTTTCAAGAGAAAGTAAGAAGAGGCATAGATATACAAAATAAGTTCTCTGGGTACTACAATATGCCCCCTTTTTTTCCATTACACAACTACAAAGGCATCTTACCATGATGATTGAATTTGACAAAGATTAGCTGATTGTATGTTTTAAACAGTTTTGGCATTTTGAAGAGAAAAAAAAAATCAGACAAGGTATCCAAGGTTTAAAAAACAATCAGCCACTGCTCATGTGCAGTAAACATCTTCCACCAAAATGTCACAGGCATTTTTCACAGAGGGATATAATGTTCGTATGCAGCAGGCAGGCTGACACAGAACTTTGCAATGATTATAAACAGGCCCATGAGGTTTGATGTGAGCTGCATTGCTTCTGTAGGTTTTAGTAATCTGATGTCATCAGTTGTTGTAGGGAAAACACTAGACTCTGCAGTACAATTTAGTGGCAGGTGAAAGAAGATGAATCACATTTTCATGGATTTTTGTTTTAAAAGCTTAAACGCCTTTGTGCTGTCCAGAAACAGAAGTCACTCTCATCCTAGTGTCTGACTGATTTGCAGAGTTGTACACATAAAGCAGAGGACTTTATCACACCCTTTAAGAGAAATAGATCCAAGAAACCAGAATGCCTGAATACAACTTTCAGCCAGCCTGATTTCCCTGTTGAGCAGTCTGGGGTTGAGTTAGTGGAACAAGGACAGTTTGGATCTAAGCATTAGCTAGTAGGAGAGCTCTAAACAAAAAGGCTTGCAAAACAAAAAGCAGTAGTAGCTCCTCCTGGTTTTAATTACATTGTGGGAGGATTGACCTCACAGTGACTGGATATTAGTAGCATTGTTATTGGTGGTGTTTCTCATACCATTGTGTCTACTAGCACTTGCCATGAGGCAGATCACACTGTACTAGGCTCTATGCAAACACAGGACAAGAGTTTACAATCAAAGAGTAAGAAAATGGACCACAGGTGGAGATAGAAAAAGAGTTGGACAAGGTGTAAAAAGGGTACAGATCTGTATGAGACAGAGAGAGAAACGAGAGTACCCAGCTTTGTTTCTGTACCCAGCCCTGTGCTGCACTTCATGCTAGAAGGGAAAAGAGGCTCTGTAATTCACTGCAGTGTCTTCTCTAGGAGCTGTAGCACTTGGCTCTGCACCACTCCTCGTAAATGCAACTCCTCAATAACCAGGGATGTTTCATGGTATTTTAGGGTTCTTGTTTCTTCATAGTTTCATGAAATAATGTGCAATTTGTCTGTAACTGGATTGCAATCATCCTCTGCTTGCCTCAGCTTCAAAAACCAAAGGCCAAAAAGCCCTTTTTTCAGCTGATGTCTGTTTTGAATGTGGGGTCTGGAAAAGACAAAACAATACTCTGTGTGTGTGTGCGCATGCATGTACTGCCAGTTAGTTGTGGCACTAAGAAACTGGAGAGTGGAATTAGAAAGACAGGTTGATGTGCTGGGGAAGATCAATGAATATGAGAGGTTCACTGATGACAGATGGCTGGTTTCATACTATGAAGGAGTGACAGAGGAGGAGGAGAACCAGCTGTGAGTGAGTTGCAGGATGAGTGCATTGGAAGCACAGCCTTGTTCAGGAGAAGCAGCCTTGTTTCAGCAGAAGCAGGAGGATATAAAGGGTAGTGGCAGGGTAACTGAGAAAAGGCAGTAAAGGAGGGAAGAAGTGTAATAAAGAGAGAGCGTCTTTTGCCAATGTTCAGTACATTTCCCAGAGTTTTAATGATTCAGAAGAAAGAATCTCATGAAATGATGACATGAGCATGGGGAAATCTGCAGCAAGATCAGATCAGAGACGTGTTGATGGCAGAGCTGATGTTGCAAATAGTCACTGCTGTTCAAAAATCCAAGTCCTCGCACAAGCACATGTGAGTCGAATGCTTCCAGGAGAAGGGGCAGGGGATTTTTAGTCTGTGGTCTAATGGCAGATAAAATAACTTTAAAAAGAGTCAAGCATAATGGATGGTTATTTTTATAAATGATATAGAGGGAAGGCAAGCAGGTACTGTATAAAGAAAGCCTTAGTTAGCTACTGGAAGAAGAAAGCAGCACAATGGTGTTTTCCAGTATGTAAGTGGTTCATTTTACCACAAATAAATTAATATACCTGGGGCAGGGAGATGCAAGAGTCTTGGGGAATTATAAACAACAAAACAGAGAAAGCAAACTAGCAAAGGAGAAATGGCCTGTATTATTCTCAGCCCTGTGGGAGCAAACAGATTGTCTGCTAATAAGGAAATGATCTAGACATTTTTTTTTGCTTAGGTGAGTGGGAGGAGAAGAATTTAAAGGAGGGAATGTATGGTTCTCTTAGTAATGTATCTGCTGGTTGTCGTTGTAGGAGATAATGAGAATGTAAAGCAAAGGTGGGAGGAGAAAATATCTTCTATACAAATGCCATGAGCATATTAATAAGGTCACCAATTGAAAACCTGCATTTCCAAGGCTAAGCGTGATATTCCTGGAATGTGTGAGCTAGAAGGGACTGAAAACAAAGTAGGGAGATGCAAAGTTTATTAAAGAGGACAGGCTGTGTACTTTAGTCACAGCAGAGACAGCAGTGTATATCCATGTCCAGAGCAGGAAACACTACAAATGTTTTGCCTGCAGAAGCTGAGGAAGGACAATGAATGCAGTCATGTTATTCCTGGATGTTGCAACAGACCCCCAGGGCAGGCAAAGAAAGTAGGTTGGGAAATGTTTTTACAGATAAGAGAAGTCTGTAAAACAGCTAGAACATTGATCGCAAGGGATTTTAATTACTCAGCTATTGATTGGGACAGCCACAATGCAGAAGTGAAGAGGAGGAATAGGTTTCCAGAAGTAATGCAAGATTGCCATCTTACATGGCTCGCTGAACAGCCAAGAATGCATAGTGTGAGGCTATCCAGGTCCTAATTCTAGGAAACATGCCAAGTCTGATCAATTAAGTTGAAGTTGGGGAGTAGTTAGGATCCTGCAACACCATCTATCATTAGAAAGAAATGTTCAGGAGAAGGCAACACAAACACTTCAGACAGAAGAAGAAAGGAGTTAAGCAAATGAAAGTTGTCCTAATGAAATTTGACTGGAATATTATAATGCGTTGGAAATGTAATTTGGGATACTTCTTGAAAGAAGCCATAAAAAGGGAAAGGAAGTAAAGAGAACGGAGCAGTAATTGAAATTCATCCTAGTTCAGTCTAGAGAGGGAACACAGCAGCAGAGGCTAATAGCTGCAATGATCCTTGGCTAATGGAGAGTTCAGTGGGGGTCATGAACACCTGCATATTTTAGAGCAGCCCTGACAGTGCTTTAAATTATGTGGCTGTCCCTGGAAGCTATTATAATCCGTTTACACCTTGTCTCTCTCAGGTGTATCAATTGATGCTCCAGAGCTTCTAAAGCATAGCCTTCTATTTCTTATGGCATGAGTCATCTGAAGAAATAAGTTCCTCTGTGGCAAAAGCAGAAACAAAAAAAACAACCTAATTCTTATCCCAAAAGGTGAGAATGAAAGAGGATTTAATTGGGCTAGGAAATGATAGCAGTAAGAAAGGGATGAGTTGTTCCTTCTCTTTTAGCAGCAGTAGATGAGGAAAAAATACCTTACTTGATGATAGATAATAAAAGCCACTAATTCTCAGAGGTGATATGACAAGCCCCTAGCATGGAAAATATTAAACTTTTTGTCAGTTAAAAGAAATTATTTGACAGTACTTGATTGTTCCCAACGCAGACCAGCCTGTGAAGCCTTCTTAGGGGAGTGTGGAAATTAGTATGTATAACCACAACATGAAAAATTCAGTGGTAACTACAATATGAGCATATAACCTGGTGTGGGCTTTCTAAAGGATGAGCTGACAGGTATGAAGTATATCACTCACCTTGGATTACAGCAAGAAAAGCAAGCAGGAGAGCAGACTGGGACATGGCATTACCCAGAAAATTCACAATGTGAAAGTGGCAGGCATGTCACAGAGGAGGGCAGATAATGTTGGAGTACTGCAGCAGCAAGCACCTGGAAAAGGCAGCCAGCTACGTGACCGTACCTATTGGTGGTGGAATGATCTTATTTACCTTTTCTTCTCAAAATGTTTCATTTTGTAGAGTTGGATGAGCAGTCAGTGGGTTTCTTCCTCAGCTACAGGGTGTTCAGTGTAGACCTCTCCATTTGATTCACTCCCTCTAGCTCCACTTAGAGCTGATGGAGAGCAACAGTTAAACTTAGGACTTAAATAGCATGTGCTAAAGATTCCTGCTTCTCTCCATCAGCCTTTAGGCAGTACAGATGATGAGCTCAGATGTAGAAATCTGTATTGAAGGCATCTATAAGGGGCCAGATGAGGTTTACACTCAGCCTGCAATATCAGGCCGTTTACACTGTAGGATGACAAATCTCTGATTACACTAGGCAAAGCAGGGACTCAGACTGATGTCTCCTACCTCCTTCATTGCTGCCATATCCACTGGGCTTCTGGTCATCTGGGCTGTTCCCTTGCACTTTATTTCAATACCTATCAATAAAGAATGTTAGTACTGATGAAAGGCATTGCTTCGAATAGATCATTCAGTGGAATGGTTCCTGGTGAATTCTAGTAATAAACCATTTGTTCGTAAATTTTGTCCCCTTTTTTTGCTCATTGATCAATATTAAGGAACATCTAGCAAAAGAAGACACACATATATATGAACATAAAATATAAAATGATCCTTTGCTTTCTGATCAAGCATTGTCAAGAGTGTGAAATAGTACTTGAAAATGCATCAGTAGCTGATGATGTATCTCGGTCTACACAGAAAAAACCCTGCTTAACATTAATGGTTCCCAGTGCAGCTGTACTTGCAACCAAGTCAAAGACTATTTCCCAAATTCACAAGAAATATCAGAATAAGAGATTTAGAAAATACAGTATGGAAAGTTTGTTTACACATAAGCAGCATTAGCTTGAGCAGCTGCTCTTTTCTGTGGGTATTGAAAGACACATCAGTGTATAATGTTGTCAGAGGAGTTATATTTAGGATACTCCCTCATGCTTTGGAATACGCATTTAGTTCTCATTAGCTTTCAGCAGCATGGGTGGTTACAAAGATTAGTATCTTCAAATTTAGTGTGAATACTGTGAAAATAGCTTTGCTTTTGATGTATTAGACACTCTAGTTCTAGTACACCAACAGAATCCTACGTTTGAATATCAGGGGGTAGCTCAACCTGTGTATTTCCATGTGTCTCTCTACTTGTGTGCCAAATTCTACCTACTCTTTCCATTTATATGAAGAGATTGGGAGGTAGAGAAGAAACAGCAATGAGAAGATGTAAGAGAGAGACCAAACCCTAAAGTAAAAACAAGAATATAGAGCCTCGAAATACACTTCATTGTATTAGACCTAGAAAATTGTCCTGAGGCAATACTCCCAGAATATAGGAGCTTGGCAGAGACTTTTCAGCATGGAAACCCATATTCATGTATCTTCACTCTTTATCTTAATTTCTTTTGTTCCTGTGGATTGAGGACTATAAGACCATGGCCAATTTGAGTTCATTATTTCAGTATTAACATTGCTACAGTATTTTAAATTAAGCAAAGGTGGAGAGATTTGTGATTTAACTCTGAAATGGAAGCAAGCAAAGATCACTTTTCCATCAAGACCAATGATTAATGAAAAAATATAGAACAAATATGTGAGATGGGCTGCATATGAGATATTAAAAAGAGGTTCTGAGAATGACTGCAAAATGAGACCGTAAAACAATAACAAGGAAAGAACAGGTAAAAAATGCAGTGAGATTGCAAAGGACTTTAAAACAAATAATAAGAAAGTATTCAAGTATGTAAGAAACAGGAGTTAATGAAGGAGATTTGGTGATAATGTTTTAACAGCGTAGGTAGACATAGCCGGAAACACTAATGGATTCACTGCCTCAATGTGTTTGCATAAGAGGATAGGGAACCAGTATGGAGGCAGAAGGACATTTCATGGGATTGTTATGCTGGAGGTGAGGAGGAAGAAAAAGAAATAGTAAAGAAAATGGGAAAGCTCCCACCAGTTTGCCCCATGTCAGAACATGTTTTCGAGAAAGTATTTGATTAATAGTTAGGACTCTGTCTTTGCTGTAAAAGTTAAGTAATGCAGATTTGTCAATTTACTACACGGTTTGGGTGTAAGCAAGAAATAGGAAAAGTGGTCAAAGAGGGATAAAGTGGTGACAGGAGGAAACACATTTGTAGACTGAACTAGACAAGCATGATGCCTAAGAGTTGTACACACGTCCAGTAATAAACTTGCTAGGAATTGAAAACAGAATTAAAAAAATAAAAGAAGAAAGCTTCTGTGGACCAACAGAACAAGGCAGGAAATAAGTCTCTGGTAGAGTGTACAGAGGGAGCAGTGTGCCTACATCAACTACAGAAACTTGGGTTTGCTTTTGTTTTGCATGAAACTCTCTAGTGCTCTCCGACAGCCCTGTGATCCTGGGCTGATCATCCCAGCAAGGGCCAGTTGACAGGACCAGGACATCAGCTAGAAACATCAGAGAGAGGCTTGCATGCAGGCACAGAAGAAGGACATGCTGCAATACTTCCACCTGCCTGGGGAACATGTTCCACCTGGGATCTCAGGGAATAACAGCTATTGTGTACTAAAGCGTAAGAACTACATGGATCAGTGAAAGCCAGTGCCAGGTCTCCTCAGGCTTATGTTTCTCTGAGGAGGGCAAAGGAATGTTTGAGGAAACAGGTTCAGGCCAAAACACGACAGACAAGACTAAGTGCTTGAGAGCAGTGAAAGCATAATGGTCATGATGCTTTCACCTTCTGATTTGGAAGCAAGGGTCACATCAAAATTGCAATCTTATTTACAAGGATGAGGCCTTGACTTCTTTTCTAAATCTGTTCTTTTTGTTGTTGGCTCATCCCACCCATTTTGTTTTTCACACATAAGTGATTTCATGACTGACTTATTGGTGGTCTGTTTTCTGGGGGCAAAGGCTGTATCTTTTGTCACTTAGCTCTACAGTGTCACACGGGCCTGGATCCACAACCGATATTTTTAGATGCCACCATCACTGAGGTATTAGTCAGAAATGATGCATCTACATCTGAGCTTCTGCTCAGTATCTGGACAACTACAGTACAGGCAGAAGGCTTAAACAATACAGACCCTATCAGACAATAGATGTGTCATATGCTGGTGGGATGAGAGTTGTGATTGTGCCGGGCTGATGATTGTGGGGAGGGTAGCAGGGCATCCTATGAAACAACACTTGACTTGCCTCACAGGCACCGGTCCAGTGCTTGTTTGCTGAAAGATTTGCGGTGAGAGGTGTTTTAAGAAATAATCTGAAGTCCAAGGGTTCTTCTTATGCAAACCCTCAACAGCTGGCAGCATGGAGGAAATGACTAACATTGTGTTTGTTGTTTCCCATGCAGCACTTGTGTGTGTGGAGCCTGATGAAGGGGGAGAGGGGGATTTTCTCAAACTGTGTCTGCAAACAGACCCTGCTGATTGCTTTCCTTTCACTGCTGGCAGCTTGGAGGCAAAAAAAAAAGAGGTCTCATCCTGGTCAGCTTCACTTCACATGGGGAGAAAGATGCATCTCCTCTGGGAAATGACCAAGACAGTAAATGGTGGGAGGAATATAGTGTAAGATGTGTGATGACTAATGATCCAGGTGCTTACCACCTTTCCTGGACAATTAATAAAGAGGTAGAAAATCCTTTGGGTTTAGAGCTGTGCCTCACTTGCTGGGCTGCCACCAGCCACCCATGGAGAATATATATACACCTTGGTCAGACTGGGAATCCTAAATTTATATGAAATCAAAACTGTCCCTCACTTCTTAACTTCCAGTCCACTTGTAGAGCTGGAGTAGACAATCTCACCACTTTACCTCCTAGGTGTCTGTGTAGGAGGTTACCACCACTAATCCTACAGGGAGAGGAGACAAAGAAATGGGAGAGATGGAGGGAGGCTTCTCTCTTGCTTCCTGGGAAGCAGTGTTGTCCTTAGGACAGGGACAGCATCCAGGTGCAGAGTGACAGATATTTATGATGAAGGTGTGGCACGACAGAACAGTAAAACTATAGCTGAGGCAATTACGTGCAACTGGGACTGGAAAGGGTATTGCAGGACCTGGAACAAGAGCTTGACAGAGACATGTGGGACTTTCTTTTGACTTTCAAGAGCCAACAACAGGGCTCAAAAGCAAACTTGTAGTTGCACCTTTTTAAGGAGAGCAGAGAGAGATACAGCAAGCCTGTCTGAGAACTGCACCAGGTGCAATGATATGAACACTGGACTTTTTTAAAAAAAACCAAAAACAACAAAAACAACCTTATCACATTCAAGGAGCAAATGAACACAAAGGAAGGGGAAATTCTGATAAATACATCAGGGTCCCTATGGCAACATATCACTTTTACTAAGTCAGACCTTGCTGCAAGCGGGTGTCCACTCAAGCAGAGTCCTTGTGAACAAACAGAAAGAGAAGCTGGAATGCACTCAGAAAAGCAGAGGTCAGATGTGTCTGTTGATGGCAATATTTTCTCCTTAATGTTTAGGGCATTCAGGGCAGTTGTTTGCTGCTGGTTTGCCTCAAATCTGACAAAAGTTCAAAAAATCAGAAGCTGACAGTTTCTGTCACGGAGGCCACCTGGTCTTGAATGAGACCGTTTTTCTTGAATGAGGCACCAAACCAAAGCAAAACAAACTTTGGTTTGTTTATGCTATTGTTGTTCCCTTTTCTGTTGTTACTCTATAATTATTTTCAAATAAATGCCTAAGGGCTTTTTTTGGTTGTTTTTTTTTAAGCTGTAACCACTTTCAGGGCTATTTTGTTTAGAAAAGCCATAAGCCCCATTAATTGAACTGTTCCGTAAAACCTTTAGTTCAAAGTTTTTAGGAAATTAAAAAGATATCTAATTAATTTAAGAATATGCCAAGGAAGTGTGCTATCCTACCTGCTTTCAGAGAGGGCATGCAAGGAAAATGTATTTAGCAGGAACTGGTGGATTATTAAGTGGTTTTATCTCCACTCAACATGTCTCTGTAAATAAGTCAAGGTTTGTTGCAACCTTGTGCAATTGCTGGCAAAATTTAAAGCCTTAAAGAGTGAATTGCGCTGAAGAAAGTTTATCTTCCTAATGGGAACAAATTGTGCCCTTTATTTATGTACGTGGTAAAGCTTTATTAAAACATAAGAGGGGTGGGTTTAGTTTCCCTCCTTAAGTAGGCTGATTATTTAACATCAAACTTAAACCTTGGATTGTGGCATATTGATAGAGTATGAACCATACACAATAATAAAATCAAATAAACTAATTCTTTATGTACCATCACCAGTGTTTCAATACATAGATGTGAGCTTAAAATGATCTATTAAAGAAAGTAATGCAGCAGCAGGAGGGTATCAGCTTGGAGGAATGCCTATAGAAGTCAACTGGTTAATCTTAGTTGTGCTCCGTGGGTGTTGTATCATACCCTTGTGAGACAGATGTATCTGATACATGTACCACTGATCTGGAGTAAAGTATGCTCTCATCGCAGAGAAATAACTATAGCATAGGCTTCCTACTACCACCATAGGATTTCACAGGTTTTGATACGTAGGATAGAAACTGGAAAAAGAAATAATTTTGCTTGCTTTCATTTATTTATGCTCTTGAACAGTTTTTCTTAACTAGATGGCTTTTCAATTGTGGGTTTTGTGGGTTTTGGTTTGGTTTGGGTTTTTTTTTTGGTTTTTTTGTTGTTGTTGTTGTTTTTTTTTTTTTTTTAATTCTGCATTTCTTAGGAAAGATTAATCTTGATAATTACAGCTTTCAGTTACAGATCCAGTTTCCAATTTTAACTCTTAGGGAAATGTGCAAATTTATGATGTTAAGATTCCCAGTGCTTCAAGTGAGTAGAAGTGGACTTCTAATACTTTTTTCTTTAAAAAAACCTCAACCAAACAACAACCAACCAACCAAAAAACCCCAAACAAACCATAAATAAAACAATTGGATTATGTTGATAATTAGATTAAATAAGTGAAATAGTTGTTTTCAATATTTATATATATAGACATGTATCTACTTTTAGTGTTAAGGTAATCAGAGCTGACATCAGTTTAAGAACTGCCTCTGCTGTTTTAAGCTAGCTGTTGTGGTACAGAGGACCTGTATGAAAGTAAATATATCTGAGCTCACTATAATTAATACTGGAGCATGAAACTAGCTTTCTCCCAGGATGTGAAACTGGGGATAAGCCCTTAATGGTTGAAGAAGAGACACTAAATTATCTGGTGTGATCCCTAGTGCATCCCTAAGCTACATCCCTAGGTTGTGGTTTGAGTAAGGACTTAAAGGGGCTCAGGCATGCCTTGTAGAACTCTTTCTGATGGTATCGCTCTCCAGTGACATTGTTGCAATGTTTTTAGCATGCACAGCTCATCTCACCCAAGCCATACTAGGGGCTAGGCACAAGACCCAGGGTCCCCTAAGGAGAGCTCGGGAGCCAGGAGGCTTGGGGTTCATGGTGGTGCTACAGAATTACTGACACTGGGAGCCCCAGAACAGCTGGCAGGGTTGGGCAGCCTTACTGATTTTGTTTGCATTTGTCAGTGTCCCAGGGAGCATATTGCTTTTGGAAACGTGAGATACTGTCAGGAACTACATTTGGTTTGCATTAAAATTTGTAAAAATATATATTTATATGAAAAAATATTCAGAATTAAGACAGGAAAATAAGTTGATACAGATGAGAAAAATCTCCCACCCACAGTACTCTAAACCAACAGCTTTTAAATGCCATATTCCTTGGATAGGGCTGCTTCATCTGCTGTCTGTCATGTAGATAAGGTACCTTAGTCTTTGGCCTGTTGTCCATTTCTGGGAAAGATGGTTGAAGTTGAGGCATGTTTTGTCCTGTACAGTGATATCTTTGCCCTGTAGAGACCTACACATCCAAAACTGGTTTGGTACTTGCACTACCCGAGGTCTTTATAACCTTGCTATATTTGTTTACTTGACACCCAACATACCTGGAAAGAAAGGAATTCATAATTGTATCCTCTCACTGGTAGGGAATGAAAACAGGGATGGACACTGAGCACATAAATCAAACACTTCTCTGAAGTGACATTAAGCACTTAAATGAGAGCCTGGGTGGTAGTGGCTGGGACCCCAGTCACGAGGGAAAGTAGAGCAGGGAGCTGGAACTCATGTCTGAAATTGCCTAACCCCAGGCATGGGGGGATATTTTGCCTTCCTTTTAACTTTGCTTGCAACCTGATACAGGAGTACAGAGAGAATATTGTTATTAGATGCAACATAGAGTAACAAAAGCGTATCACTTGAAATGTAGAAAAATAAGTTTGGTCGGAAGTACTTTGTTGACCTTACTGAAATAACTCCTTCTCTGACCCAGATACAGCATGTGTAATCCACTTTGTAATGTCACTACAATGCTCATCAAGATTTCTACCTTGATATGACATCAGTAGATCAGGCAGTCATTGTTCTGATCAGCAGCGTTCTCGTGGTTGTGTTGCTACCTGGGTGGCTGCTGACACCAAAGAGACTTTGGCTGCATAAGATCATTTGAAATTTGCAGCAGCAGAGCATTTATGATTTGCAGACAAAACCATTAAAGTATGGGCAGGATAGTTTTCTTTCCCTCTAAATATGAAGGAAGAGGACACAGGGATGACACTTTATTTAATTTGGATTAAAAGAATGCTGTGAGGTTTCATTTTTTTGGAAAGGTGAGTTTTGATGTTACCTTAAACTGGTAAAAAAAATATATGAAAGTTCTGGTTGAAACTGTTTCCTCTGGAGTTTATTTCTAAAATCAAAACGCCTCTCTGATTTGAAGTTCTGAAACCCACTGCTGTGAATAAAAATGTGCAGCCATTTCATTTATTCATTTTGGAAGAATGAAAGAGGCAATGAGTAAAACTGCAGTGGGGTGAGGAAAACCTGCTGATCAGAATGAAGGTTACTTGTATTACAATAAACATGTGTTGGTCTTGGCTAATATTGGTTTAAGTCACAGTCTCATTTGAACTCAAAGTGCCTTTTGCTTTGGCTGCTCAAAGGACACAATTGTCATCAAGGAAGTAAAATCTCTTCTGTTCCCCCAGCTGGAAGAAAAGAGATTGGAGGTGTCAGTGGAAGGGACAGGGCACAAGAAAGAAAAGGAAAGGAAGGCAGACGCTCACACGCAACTTCTTACAATGGCTGCAGCATGCCCTTCCATTGGCAGGAATCCTTTTGATCAAATCCTTGCCCTGGGCTGAAAGTGTTTTAATGAGCATACAGACACTGTCTTTTTTTTTTTTTTTCTGGGTCTATTTTGTGTTCTTAAGGATAGATAAGTAAAGCGTGTGCTTAAACGATCATGTCTGTACTCCTTAAATGTGCTCTAGAGGAAATGCGTAGTGCTTGAATGTGGAGGCTGGGCAGTGCCAGTCTGAAGGACAGAAGGAAAATAGCAGAGGAGGAAACTTGAAGTCAATTTGTTTCCTTTAACATTTTGTTTGTTTTCTGAGGAGGAATACACAACTTTCAGAGAGGTGGGGATTTTGGGGGTGCAGAGGGTGTTTTGTGGAGACTCTCATGTCTGATGGAATTTCCCAAGCACTGGTTTCTTTGAGATTCTTATCAAGGCTACCGTGGTTCACTCAGCTCCTTCTGCCTGCATGCCAGCAGGGATGCATGGTGCCCTGCTGGGTGACAACATCCAGCCTCTGTGGGAGAATGCTCCACACAGCTTCTCTGGGAGTCTGCTCCTCAGACTCCATCCTAGAACTGTGCTGTTAATTCCTGTGTTGAGAAGGATATGCGTGATTTGGTCTGCAGTGGTGATCTGTTGGTCCCCGCTTTCCCCACTACACTGGGCACAGGTATGTGACCACATGAAGGAGCTCCTTTTGGCAGCAGTTTGAATGTAGCAGGTTTGTGGACCTGAGGAAGACTTCACTCACCTCGTCTGCCAGCATGGCTCTTCCCATGAGCCGTAAAACACACTAAATGTTAAATAAATAAATAAAAGAGATTACTCTTGACAAAAGGGAAATGCAGTTTAGTTTGACACATCTCATTATTCTGAGGTGTTTTGGGGAAAAGGCAAACTTTGTCAGTATGTCACAAGGTACTAACAGTTACTGGAGATAAATAAGGGGACTTGCTTGAAAAAAACCCCACTTATCACTAACTTTTAATTTACTTGTTAGGTTTCAAAGATGAGGGTGCAGGAGGATGGAAGACAAGGCCTCTGTGCAGAAGAAGCAGAGCCTTCCTCAAACTGGGATGGCGAGAGTTGAAAGAAAGTTTTGCCTTGACAGCAGCTGCCAGAATCAAAATGTTTTTCAAGTTTTTTTGATGTGAATAGCAGGAGGTGCAACTCCTGGGATTTGCATCCAAACAGGACCCCTGCAGATTTCTTCAAATCCTGGCGACAAAGGTATGACATTTATGATTTGTGACTGTTATTCCACATGTGTGAATTGCCAAAACAAAGCTTTCCAAAAGGCAACTTTTATTTCTGACTGATGCATTTCGTAAACAAGAAAGTGCCAACATTGAAGCACTGTCTGGTTTAGCTCATGGTACCAGCTGCTTCCTAGGTAGATCTCCTGCCTGGAGCTGATTGCTCCAATGGTGTTAACAATGTTCTTTTAATACGGGCAGTATTATTACTGCATAGCATTGGCTTGGCTAACAGGTGTGTGGGATACAGATACCTGCAAAGTGTTAGCAATGTGGTACTGGGTAAGGAGTGGAAATTTGTCTTTATCTAGGAAATCATTTTGATGAGTTCATACTTATCCGCTTAAATATTTTGCCCTTAACCATGGTACAAACTGCTCTGGAATAAAAGTAATTTATCAGATAGAGATGCCGAGGAAAAATTCCCGGTTTTAGAATATATAGGTATTTGGATGTTTCTGTAAGTGCTGTGGTAATTCAGCTCATGTCATTATTACTCCCCTTATTGCCTTTTTAGCCTTCTCCTTGGTTGTTCTTCTCAATAAAACCCTCCAACAGTGACTGTTCCATAAGTTAAGTATATGATATGTAAAAAAATTTCACTTCGTTTTAATTTTACTGTATTAGTTTATATAGGAGTCTCAGATTTATCCCATGTAGATTATTCATTGATCCACTCTACTTCTGCTCATCTTCATGTGGACTAATCTGCAGTACAGAAGGAAGAAGGCCCGTGCATCAGATCACTTTCGTTTCCGTTCTTGGTAATGATTCTTTCTGCTGCATCTTTTTCAGGAGGCAACCAGATGAGTGACATTAGCTAAGAAGATGCCTCTTTTATTTTTATTTAACGATACAGTACTTCTAGTGTCATTCTCTTTCACTTAACACACCTTACAGTTAAAAAAATGTTCCACCTGGTAAGACTGAGTTTAAAAATATTCATCAGTTTAAAGATTTATTATTTTTTATTGTACTTCTACCCTCCTTAATTTGCAGTGATTTTTCTTTATCTGTATCCAAATAATAATACTACCAGCTGACATATTCTATGCATGCACACACATGCATGCATATATATTTATAGCTATAACTAGCTATGTATATGTTTGTGTATATATACAGACATCTGAACTGGCTCTGCTTGTTTCAGGCAGCTTTTCAAAAAATCCTACCTTCATGCTTCCTGACTACAGTCTGTATTGACACGGGACAATTTAGAAAATAAGTCATTCATTAACTGATCTTGAGGATACCTGAACAAAATACCAAACCCAACAGAAACAAAAACTTTGGGGCTTCATCTGTTAGAATGGACACATAGAGAATTCAGACAGTATGTAAGTAACTCAGAAAATGTTTATGTGGAAAATTGTCCATGCATTTTATTACTTGTTCACAAAAAATCTCAGTGCACAACTTAGCTAAATTACCGGCGAAGTTAAATTAGGCATGCACACTTAGAATTAAAAACACCCCTTCTGCCTGCCACACAGAGGCCACTAGTTCATAGGAAACAGGAACACAGAAATACCTGCTCTTCAGTCTGTGAGAAGACGATCTGCCTGGGTATCCACAAAACATATTATTAGTAGAAAAACTGGACTTAAACAAGGATATTTAAAAATTACAGCAGGATGCACTTCTGCTCTGGGATTTTTATATGAGTCACACCAAAGCACCAATTCTCTAGTCAGAATGATGCAATAGCCACTACTAATAACGTTGCAGTGTCCTGTTTGTAAGTTGCAGTTGCAAAACTGAATATTTGGAATATTTCAGTATTAAAAGTAATGGCTCATACAATTTTTTTTTTTTCTATTTCCTGATATTTTCTGTTCTCTCAGACAGTATTTTATATATACATAAGCCAGTCTCTTTTCTTTCATAGCCAGAATTAGGCTCAGCTGTGCCATGATCCATATAGAAGGAAACTTTGTGCCTTCAAAGGGCAAAAGGTCCAGAACATGATGGATTTGGATGCTGTAGGGAGTGTAAGACTGGGTTTGTGCTACAATACTGGGCATGTTTCTTGGAAGAAATTTGACACACCGTGGAAGTGACTGCACTATTTGTGAGATGGAGGGGTTGTATGATGGCTTTAAGCAAGGCAGGGCTACGTGTCAAACATTCATGTGAATTTATATGCTCTCATATGAAGAAATGATATTTAAAGTGACCAGGGGCAGAGTGTGGGAAACATGGGTTCATATTTCTCTGATTTCCCTTTTTTTTAAGCAGCTTGCTGCCAGACAGGCTCGCACAGGTATTTGGGAAGATGCAGTAAATGTCTAGTGGAGCTTCCAGACCTTTGTGCAACAATAATGATGTATAGTTATAACAGAGGCTATAGAAGCTAACCAAGGATTTTAAAAGATCCAGCAAAGGAGCTCTCTGAACCATTAATGATGACTTGCTACAAATCTTGGTGCCCTGGGGAGGTTCCAGAAGGCTAGAAGAAAGCTTATATAGAGCCAACATTTAAAAAGGTTAAATGGGATGACTTGAGTAATTATAGGCCTGTCAACCTGACATTGATCCTAGGCAAAATACTGGAACAGCTGATATGAGACTTGATTAATAAGGAATTAAAGGAAGGTAATATAATTAATGCCTTTCAACATGCGTTTATGGAAAATAGATCTTGTCAAAGTGGCTTGGTATCATTTTTATGAGATTACAAGCTTGGTTGAGAAAGGTAATAGCACTGATGTAATGTACTTAGATTTCTGTAAGAAAGGAGAATGCTACAAAATCATTGCAGCAAACATCAAATGGATTTTTAAAATAGCTAATTAGTACATCTTTGTAAGTATTGTAAATGGGGAAAATTTATTGAACAAGTGTGTATCCATTGGAGTCCTGCAAAGAATGGTTCGGGATCTAAAGGTGTTTAACGTTTCTAACCATGTCCTGAAAGAAAATAGTCACTATAGATTATACTTACAGATCACATGAATACTGGGAGAATAGACAATAATAAAATGAATGTGTTGTTTATAAGGGACAAACCAGATGTTTTGGCCAAACTGTAATGTTTTCTGTCTACAAATAGCAAAAGGTGGTCTTACAGGACCTTTCCTGTAGTAGATGTAACTTTTTTTAAAAAGACTTAGAACTCATTACAGTTGGATAATCAGCAAAGCAGAATTTCTAGTGCAGTGTGGTGCCTAAAATGGGTCAATATTGAATGTGTGGCAGGGAATGTCTGGTCTGAGCAGGATGAGTCTGCTACTACTATGATTGGCATCAATGCCACCCTGTTGGGAGTATGCAGTCCCAATCTGAATCCCAGCTCAAGAGGGATGTTGATAAGCTGATGAATACTGGGAGAAAACTCCCACAATCATGTGAGGAACTGGAGAAGGTGATTTATCATGAAGAGCTCAATGAATTCAGTCTTTCCGCCAGAAAACAGAGGACTAATGAGATGAGCTGATCACAGTTCAGAATTATGGGATTTCTTTTGCCCAAATTTCACTGTCTAAAAGATAGGAACATGATCTAGGCTCGCTGTTTTGTCACCCTTATTTAGTCAGTCCCAAAGTTAGATCTCTCCAGTGGGCAACTAATCCCGTACAGAGATAGCTGCAATGAATTGTCTTCTGGTAGTACCTGTTTTTCTCAGTTGATTACAGAAGGATCCCCAAACACTGGGTGAGACAAGACGATTCGGTTTTGCGTGGTTAAAGCTAAATGAGATAATCCCACACTAATTGCCTCCATAGGGAATGTAATTTTTAAAATGAAGGCTCTCCAGTCTGTTAAATACCAGGCTCTGAAGGTTGGAATTTTTATAGGGACAAATTCAGATTAAAAATCAGGTGCACACTTTTTTCAGGGAGTGTAATTAACCTTTGGAGCAAATTATCAAGGGTTGTGGCACTTTCTACACCGGTGGAAATTTAAAAATCAAGTTAGAATGTTTTTCTAAAAGATTTGCTCTACTTAAAATGCACTGATTTTGGGAAGTGAAGTGTCCTGTGTTGTATAAGAGGTCAGAGAAGATCACTGTTTTTGTCCTTTCTGGACTAATGATACCTGCCTTTATGTCTTGTAATGCTAGAACAGCTTTAATTTTTTTTTACTTAAGTCTTTCACCATTCCTAAATTTCCTTTCTGCTAACAACAATTAGAATTCTCTACCTTGCTAGACAAACACATTAAGGACTTTGAGGTGTGTAAATATTCTGGAAATGAAGGCTATATGAATATGTAGTGTATGTTGGAGAAACCTAGATGATTAGAGTAGATAGAGCTCAAGTAACATTCACTGCCTGAGTGCTAATTTTGTGTTAATTTTGTTGGAAGAGGATGCTGACTGGTTACCAAATCTATTGCCAGCTTCCACATAATTAGGGCACAAGTGTCTTGAAAAAGACACACAAGGTTTTCAAAAATATCTTGCAAAATGTCCCATGGTTTCTTTTGTGTGATAGGTGCTGGAGCAAGGCCAGATCCACCCTGCTCTTGGCCTCCACACCCTGGTGGTTCATAGTTCAGGCTAGAAAGGTCACACTGCTGATGTGGGGTTAAGTGAACAGGAAAGCCATTAAAATTTATGTGATTTTGGCAATGGGCTGTATTTTCCCCAGTCTAAATTCTATGACTGTCCAGGTTAAAAAGAAAAAAAAAAAAAAAAAAAAAAGGGAGGGGCAAGAAAAAGAAATAA
>JAAGNO010015431.1:80871-95586 GCA_033439905.1 Ceryle rudis
ACACAAAAAAATCACCCAAACCAAAACAAAACAAAACAAAAAAACAAACAAACAGACAAAACAAAGAAACAAAAAAACCCTGGAAAACGGAAAACAAACAACAAAACAACAAACCACCTAAAATGTCATTCAGGGGAAGCAAACTGGAATTTCTTGGGGCTTGCCAGCTGCCTGCCGAAAAGGGAGAGCTGCAGGAGCCTCATCAGCAGGCTGCTGCAGGCTGGCCACCCCGCGCCTACTTCTCCTCCTCCTCCTTGCCTTCCCCCTAGCCTGGCTGCTGGGGAGGCAGCTGGGCTGCAGGGCCGGCAGAGCGCCAGGGCACTCAACCTCCCCTCCTCCCTCTTCCAGACCTGCTGCATCTCCCCAGCTGCCTGCCTGGAAGACTATTGTCAATTTTGCTCTCTCCCTGCAGACGACAACAAAATCGACAGGGGCCTTCCAGCCAAGCAGCCATGGAGCCATCAATTTGATTTTTCCTAATAGAAAATCAGAAATTTCTGGCAAAATTGAAATTTTCCCATAAAAGAAATCCCGATTTTATAAAAGGCATATTTTTTCCCCAGAAAATGATTCCAACAGAACATTCCCAGCTGCTATAGTTTGACAGACCTTTGAATTAAAGTCTATAGAAAAAAATGCTTATTTGTTTGGCTGGGAAATAAGGGTAGGTGAATGGAGTCAAATGCAAATAGAAACTGCCTGAGAACCAATGTGCAAGGTCCCCCTATCTGAGGATCAGGCCCAGGGTCTTTACATGACCTTAAAGGAACTATAGGGGATTGTATCTTTACTATAAAGTACTAGAGATGATAATTAAGATTTACATAACAAGGTTATGTCTCTTTTGAATAATTTACGCAGGTCTGAACTCTCATCAGATTCATTCCCAGCTCGCAATTACTACCAAACTGGTTCAGAAAAGTATTCAAGCTTTTGTGGCCTCATCAAAATAGAAACCTTTTCAGCAGCGGTACATCAGACACTGTGAGAGAGAAGAAAAAACAAAAAGAAATTTCACCCAGATTAGTACCACAAAGTCACCTTTGTCTCTGTTTTATCTGTGCACTGCTGGGGGAGATTCTCTCAGCTGTAAATGATCCTGTGCTTCTGCCTGTGTCGTCTGTGCCTATGGATTTTGGGAGACAGAGGCACTGGGAAGCCTCAATTCATGACCTGAGCACACCTTTCAAAGGGGTGTGAGATGAAAAGGTGCAGGCAGTCACAGCCAGCATCCCATTCAGATTTCCCTCTCCAAGTTTGTGTCATCTCCAAGTCTGTGCTGAACATGCTGCCCTTCCTTTCAGCCACAGGACTACAGATTTGGCTTAGGAATGCTTCTATTTTTGTGGTTTTCTGCTAGCTAGGACACCTCAGTTGGATCAAATACTAGCTCCTGATTTCCAGAGGAGCAGGGAGACCCATGGCCAGGGAGCCAGGTTGTTGGCACCTGCCAGCATTTCTTTGTGATCTGACACTACCTTTTTCCCAGCAATCTTGTACCAACAGTGAGGACCAGATAGCAGAGTCTCTGCTGAGGCAAACCCCCCACTGAATTCATCTGGAGCTTTATCTGAACAAGAGCTGTAAGAGGGTCAAATGTAGCTCCGTTTGTGCTCCTGAGTGGTGTGAGGCCTTGTGCAGGCTCTTTGCAGCAGGTGAGTTTCTCTCCAACGGGAGCAGTTTTTTGTGGCACAACACAGGAGCCTTTTACATTCTCTGGAAATGTTTTGCAAGTAAAGCACCATTAAGCAATCAAAACACAATACAAAATAAGTTTATCAGATGATTAGGTGTGAATAAAAATGGTCAAACCCAGAGAGAACCCATGGAGATGTGATGAGGTGAAGCCCTGCTGTGTGGTACCCGGCAGGCAGAATGCCTTGCTGTAGGGCTGCAGGATTGGCCCCCTGTGGTGTCTACACATTGTATCTCCTATGGTATTGATTATACCCCGCCTGAGATGCTTGTAATAGGGAGGCACAGCAGGGTGAGTTAAAGGATGGACTGGCAGCATTCTTTCTGAATGCACTAGCCTTTGCAGATATAAAACAAACCCTTTATTTGCATGTAAATATTTACAATTAATTCTTGATAGTTTTGTTTTCAAATGTTCATTAAAACTTCTGTCCCCTATATTTTATTCATATAGCTCAGTCTTTGGCTAACATCTTTCATAAAGTGCTGAAATTTGCCCTTGAGGCATCAGATGGAGTAGTCAGATTGTCAAATAAGTCTCCTAATTGAAGTTAACGCTGGCACAATATTTGTCTTTTGAAAATAAACATTGCCAGCAAAGTTGCAGGTCCACCACTCTGTGTGTGCTCTGGCAGTGCTGGAGAGCCATGGAGTGTAGAGCAGAAAAGGGGGAGTTAGATATGAGGAATAGGTTAGAAATGTTAGTTAGGTTAGAAGTAGGTTAGAAATTAATATGTTAGCATATTGTTTCTGTGAAATACCGAACATGCTAGAGTTTATCAAAACAAAACCAGTAAAAGATGTTTTTTTATATTGAAGTCACATGTTAGCAGGTACAAGGAATAAATAAATATTCTCTTTAAGCAATGCATTTGCATTTTTATATCTTAAAGAGTCAGAAGCAGACATGGGAAATCAATAGTTCTCCTTGCTCTGCGTGAAATTAATCAGTAACTTTTGAGACATTCTGTATTTAAGAAAACAAACTGAGTGAGCACCACATGGCATTTAAAGATGTCCTTGTGTGATGTTCCTGGTGGGTTTGAGGTGATAAAGGACTGAGTGTTTTCCAGCATATTGCCTACAAGAAAACCAGAACCAGAACACAAGACAAAGCACTGTTTGACGGTGCCCACTCCAAGATTAATCAGGAATTGGGTGTTAGTGTAGTCACAAGAGTCCTGATAGTATATTGTGCTTGTTAACCATCTGTGAGGGAAAAGGTCACAGAGGTGGCTTTTGCCACTCACCTTGAGTGCTATCTTACCTCTCCATCATAAATCCAGCAGCTGGCTTTATCAAAGTGCTTAAAAGCACTGTCGCCCTGAAGCACGTGCTCAGCTTGAGTGGAAGTGGGACGTGTATTTTGGGATATGATGGGACTTCTGTGGGCAGCTCCAGCGACTGGATAGGACCACTTCAGGTACCAGGTGATGTGCAAATGTAGCAGAATATGGCATGTAATAAAGCCTCTAATGTCTGGATTTCTCCTTTTCCCATTCACACTGTTGACAATTAAAATTCTGGTTTATTATTTGCTATTTGCTGTTATTTTGAATAAGAATATTCCAGGAACAATTCATCATAAATAGAGAAAACATGTTCCATAATAACCAGTTAGGTAGACCACCTGATCCTGTCGCTGCTCCCTAGTTATTCAGTTTTATGTAGCAAATCCAGAAGCGATATAGGGGTGTGCAGCATTTGCTATTCAGGATCATATGACTGGCAGGTTTCCAAATTCATGGTAGGTGATAATTCAGATACCTGGGCTGAAAATTCTACTTCATCAACATTGAAAGGGCTATTAGATAAACTGAAGCCATTAACAACAGGTGATCAGACAGCCTACTCCTGCCTTAAGTCTCTGTCCTGGCTGGGAAGCTCCCTGGGTACTCTGCCTGCATCTCCTTGGGCCTTTTGCTAGGTAATCCCATTTGCAACCTAAGCAAATCCAGTTGTTCTAAGAGTGCAAGCAAAGCAACTTCATTTGAAATGGCTGCCTACAATAACTGTAATCATGTGGCATACACTGGTGGTGGTGGTGTGTCCTTGGTGCATCTTCTGCTGCTCCAGTGAGGGCAGCTGCTCCATGCTGCATGCCCTGATGGTTTCAATCTGGTCCAATGCAGACAGGTCCCAAAGATGCCATTGATAATCCTTGTGCAAGCAGGGCCTGAAAGGGCTTCCAGACAAGCCTGAGATTGCAGTAGAGGAGAGTAGGAAGATGATGTAAAGTTGTGTGTCCCTCAGCCTCCCCAGCTGAAGAGCACTTGAGAACTAAGTGCTCTTGCACATGCTACAGTAAGGACAGAGAGCTCACAATGAGGATGAGTGGCTCTGAGCCATGTGAACTGAGTCTGGGAGCTGCAGTTTAAGGCACTAATACCCTAACAGGACTCCAACTGATAAAACAAAGCCTGCTGACTTTGAGATGAGCAGGATGAGGCTTTTGTATCAATGTAATACAAAACATGAATTGCCTGCTGGGAAGTGAAGACTCACTGATAGCATGGGAGCAATAAAGAGCTGATCCTACTTCCATTAACTTTATTGGGAGCAGTCCCAAAATATTTAAGTGGAGATTGGCATATCTCATCTATCTAATCTAAAGTATCTCAGAATTTATGTTATGGTATCAGCCCTGAGACAGACAGATGAAATATTACTTCTACTACATTTAATTTATAATCCTTATCTCACTAAACCTGCACCTACCTACTTATACAGTCCCCATTACCAAAGTAGCTGAGTGGCTGCCAAGTATTTAGACATATAAATAAAATAGGACAGATTATTTTGTTCTCTGTCTCCCTACTTCTCCTGTAGTCTGTAAGATGTCCCGCAAGGTTTGGGCTTGTTCTGTTTAAGGGTTTGTGCGTAAGTAGATGGGACTGGGAATCTTCAGGTTTGTGTTAAACTTTTTGGGGAAAAAAAGTAAGCCACGGAGAGGTGCACATTTATTTCTGAATATATTGAGATCAATGTCTGTCAGAAAGAATAAAAACAAATAATGGAGTCTAGCTTCAGGAGCTGTGAGGGTTACATTGCATAAGCTCACAAACTTCCCCTGTTGGTTCACAGTCCAGATTGTTCCTGTCAAATGTCATGGGAGGTCATGTTGGTGGAAGGAGATGTGATATCTCAGGAAGCAAAGTCCAATACCCTGAATGGCTTTGACTATCAAGACAGAAATATTGGGAAAACCAAAGGAATTTGTGCTACTGAGTAAATGGGATGCTGTGTTTGGAAGTTTCCAGAGCTTTCACAAGGCTCATGGCTTCATTCCTAGATGTGATAAACAGCCATAGCAAAACATCAAAGTCAAAGAGCGCATGGGTGTCCAGTCTGTGGCTCGCAGGGGTGACTATATTTTTGGATAGTCCGTTGCAGATGGAAAGTTGATTACCAAAGATTGAGTAAAGAGGTATGTTTCCCCTCTTTATAACATCACTCCAGCCCTGAGCAGGCAGCGCCACAGCTATCAGCTCTACGGGGAGGTGCTCTCAGAGGACGTGGTAGTGGATGTGGCTGGAACAAAACATGCAAAAACAAAGTCACCACCTCTCTGGCCTATGAACCCAGCTGATGTTCATCATGTGGCAGTCAGGGTTTGCATCTTGGGAGGGTTCAAGACAAAGAAACCGTTGCTCTGAGACTGGTCTGAGAGGAGAGGAACACAAGACATTTCAAGATGTGTTCTCCAAAGCTGGCCAGGACTATATTTTCTCTTTTCTATTTCTGGCTTCTGCTGAGCTCACGAATCTCCACCAATGGATAAACAGATAGCCCTGGACCCTTTTCATAATTGTTTCTGGATATATCCTTCCTCAATCTTATTCTGCACAAAACTTCTTGAATAGCTCATTTAAGGAGAAAACACTTGAAAAGTATATTAGCAAACTCTTTCAGTGGGGTAAAAACATCAACATAGAAAATTCAAGTTTTCAAGAGAGCCATTAAGTGTGATTAAACCTTCAAAAAGGGAGAACAATGAGTGCAGCCTTGTATTTAGCAATTTCATATCTTTAATTGTACAAAGATTTTCTTTAAAAGCACAAGGCTGAAAGGAAGCTGAATGTTACAGTATTTACTGAAGGGAAGCAATGAGAGAAGGCCTGTTCACTAGCTAATGGAGTGAAGCCCAGAAATAATGACAAAAAAGCGGTAACGACCGCTCTCCAACACAACATATATAAAAGAGGGAGCCATAAAAAGGCAACAATTCTTGACTTAGCTTTGAGTTTCACAATGACTATGATTACAGATAGCAAGTGGAAGAACATATAAGCCATGATGAAATCTAGTTGGCGTTGCAATTGAGATTCAAGTGAAAAAAAGCAACAGGGACATTGAATTTCTGCAGCACAAATTTTGGATGGGGTAAGAGAAATGGAAAAAAAGGAAGAAAGAACAAGGCTGTCAAAAAGTTCAGCAGAAAATGAATATATTCTTGTCCATTTCATCTAATAATAAACACAGTAGTGGCCAGATCCTCAGCTGAACTGAATGAACTGGTAATGCCAGTGATTGAGCTAGTTTGCTGCTCCTGCAGATGTCAATAGCCCACAGTCACACAGATTCTGTCATACTAAAGTATGACAAAGGCTAAAACCTTTGACATTTTGCAGCATCCTTCATGTGCAGGGAAAACTCTGACTATTGGGAACTAGAATAATCATTAAAAAAAAAGAAAAAGAAACTCAATCTGATTAAAGCACATAATAATTATATTTATGATACATTTAATGCTAGTTTAGTTATTAGTGTTACGTTAAAGAGAAAATATTTTGACATATTGTAATGAGACACTAATTACCAGCTTTGTTTTTCTTGATCGATATTTTTTGAAGTGGTGTTAACATCTGATCTGTGATTCACATGTGTACATTGTTTTCTTCATATATGTAATACTAAGATTATACATGTGTGTGTTTTTCCATGACAGAGGTATGGTATTTTAGTTTCAACCTTAGGCACACTTTAAATTTTAGTGGGCATCTTTCTATAGTGCTTTTCCTAAAGCTTTCCCTTTACATTTCTATGAATACTTTGAAAGTGCAACTTTTATTCACTCATTTATTTAGGAAACAAAAAAGCCGAAGTTTTTCATACTTATGGTTCTAGAGAAATTAAAAACTACCCAGTCCTGAACCTTAAAGGTACAAAGTTCCAGAAGGCAAATTTAAATAATCTCAAAAGTACTGAAGTTGCAACCTTATGACTAGTGTCAGGAGAGCACCAGTCCAATGTTGGTGGTTCTAGGCTGGAGAATGTAATATGGCATACTGCACACCCACTAACCTCACAGGGAGAAGGGTGACTGCGGTTCAATGATGTTATATAGAAGGATTGAGCAGAACCATATTAGCTCTCCAAAAAACTTTCCCTAAACAAGTTTATTGCATTTGCAGAGAGTAATAAGACCTGTAAGCTTGATATTTAAAATCTTGATTACTTGCATGAGCAATGAAGTAAAAACAAGGAGTTGTGGAGGAATAGAGGGGTAATGTACAAGTGGCAGCATGTTGGTAGGCAGAAAGATGATGAAAATGGATTCCATGTCAAAGACTAAAAAAGCTAGTGGGATAGGCATATGAGAAACTTAACAGTCTGATGCCTACTATGGAACCAGTAGCTTGCTGATGATGGCCATGTGGGATATGTCTGATAGAGGTGATCAATATAAAGAAACAGATCAAAATGCTGTTTCAGAGCAGCCAAAACTATCTGCAAATGCAGTCTCATTCACTGAATAGTTTCAGTTGGAAAACAGAAAGCAAGCTGGAGAAAGACAGATACAATCCCTTCTTCAGGTCTTGTATTGAACAGAGATTTGTGAGCCTCATAGCTTGCTGGTAGATCTGTTCCCTTCTCATGTTGCTTCTCTCTCTGCAATACCTTGCCTCATACATATCATAAGAACATCAAGACTATAGTAACAGTGTTAATCCTCTTTGCACTACTGAAGCGATGGAACCTGTGTACTTTAGACCAGCCTGGGTTATCCTGGGATTTCCTACCTCTCTCTGGCCCAGTGTGTGTAACTAATTACCTAATGCAAAATAACCTACTTGAACCTTGTAAGAAAGCATGAGACCTGATCCAGTATTGAGCACAGTCCCACTCTGAGGTGAGGGGGAGTCTGGACTAGAGACTTCCTGAGGTCCTCTCCAATCAGATTTTCTGTGCCTTTGTCATGGTATCCCATACCTAGTTAGGTGGGTGTTAGACAGGCACCTGCTGTTCAGTGGTTGCCACCTACCTTTCCATGGGAATATATGCCTCTACTTTGGTATTTCCTTTGTTTTTATGGTGTAACAGTTAAACAGATGTGATCCTGGAAAGACTGTCTTGAGGGGCTTTGGCACAGTAAATGGACACCAAGGCTGAGACCACAGTCCTGGTACTGAATTAGAGCAGGTGCCTGAAGCTGGAGGCTCTTTGTTTTGAGAAACGGCCCTGCCACTGAGACATACTGAGTAAGTGTGGACAGCTGTCAGAAGAGTCCAGCAGGAGAGGGTCCCTCTAGGTTTGGCTATTAATTTTGGAACTCTTACATTTATATTTACAAAGATGGTTTAAGCTCGGATTGAAGACTCCTGGAACCTCTGACTATAACATCCAAAGTTGAGCCATAATTGTTGTCATTGGTGGCACCGAAAATAATTGTGAAACAATGTACTGTTGATATTTCATGTAGTCACATCAGCTCTCTAAAATGTTGACTGGAGGCATCATTGCAAAACTTTTGCCTGGCAAATGAAGAGGACAATGCCTGTAATTTAGATTTTGCAGTCTGCCATCAATTAAGTTGTATAAAAAGCACTAGACTGAAGAGGGTATTTGTTTGGGGAAGGTGAATTAAAATGCTCACTGTGGACTATGTACACATAGGTTTTGCTAATGAAGAAATACAAATTGTGCAAATGCAGAGTTCCACTGTCTAAAATCAAAACAGACTAATGTTGATTTGTTTTTGCCATAGCCCTTAACAATGGTAATAACAGGCAGTTGTTGGTTATATTTTGGGTTTATACTAAAAAAAATTGCATCCTTATATATGTGAAATTATGAGTCGGTTCATAAATGCTACATCCCTGAAACTCCCAGGACTGTGCCGGTTTTTTCCAATTAAATACTTAGGCAATTACTCTTTATGGATAAGGCGGGAATGTCTGGATGTACAATGGTTACTGCATTAGTGAAGTTGCTGCAATATACAGTCATTTGGGTCTACTAACTTGTGGTGACCAGAAGCCATTATATCCAACAGATACAATGGCAACCAGAAACATTACTCTCACAATACTGAAGAATGCAAATGCATTATCTCATGACCTCCAAGGATATGGTATGTGGCACTGCTGTTCAAAAAGTTTTGAAACTGGTTTGCAATGTACTTATGTCGACTTGCTTATAGAAAATTATTCCTGTCACTTGTTTTGTTTTGACCCCAAGGAGAATTAATGGTTCATATACATGATCTTTAAAAACATGTCCACATCAAGAGCAAAAGGTCTGGGAGTGAACAAGTTGAGGAGGCATAAGACAAATGAGCTATTGTGGGTAGGGAGTGAAAAAAACCCCTTGATCACATGGGGAAACAGACAAGGCAGCAAAGCTGTTGGAGATACTTTTTTGGTTCCCCAAGGCAGAATAACAATTAAACAAAAGTGTTTAAAAAAAGTGTATCACCAAGCCTTCACTTGCCGTTCACCAGTGGTGGTCTATCAAATCTTGTCCTTGTTCAAGCCAGGCATCTCTTGCACCCTCAAAGAAAGTGTATTTGCTTAAACTAAGCCTGAATTTGGCCCAGAAAAAAAATAGAGAGGTATGCTACTGGAAGGGCATGGAGACACACACACTGGAAGCCATGGACTGCCAGGATGAAAAATACCCTGCATGGATTAGGCCATCAAGATCATAAAATGATAAGTGTGCCCTGTTTCCTGGGCTGCACTGCCACACAGGTGTGAGCAACACATTTCAGTGACTGTGACCGAAACTTAGATCAAGCTGACATTTACTTCATTTTTCCCCCCTTGTTTTAATTCTCATTTTCTTACTGTGATGAAATGGTAAAACTGTCCCCATACCTTTATTGTGTATTTCTTGTACCAGCAAGCTAGTATATGGACTTTACATCCAGTCTTTTCTTCAGCCACTGAAGCCTCCAGTTTCCTAGCTTTGATTTATAATGCTTGATTTGGGATAAAGCATCCCCACCTTGTTTTTACCTTTGCTTTCCTCTCCCTCACACACACGTGCATGTGCACATACTTCAATTTCTACTTTAATGCAATTTTCTTCTCCTGGAACTTTTTACCAACTAAGTTCTAAAGACCCGGAAAGAAATGCTGTTTTGAAGTTATTACTATTGTCACTGTTAAAAAGCAGCATATAAAAATTCAACAGGTTGTTGTCTTGTAAAAAAAAATATAACCAATATTTGAGCTTTCTTGCTTATTGCTGATTTGTGTTCTGTGATATCTCATTGATTCCTAACCCAAAGCATATGTTGGACTCTCTGTGGAATATGCTGGGATGAACAGCACATCCATGAAAGAAGTCACTGTCTGCCTTCTGCTTTCCCTGATGCTCGGGAGAAGGACAAGTTGTGTCAGGTGGACACATGGTACAGCACATGCTGCAGGGCAGACTGGCATGGCTGTACCACCAGGTGCACTGGGAGGGTGAAGCAGAAACTCCACCATTGTGGAGGTAGGGGGATGCAGCATCTCTGTGTACTCTCTCTGCACTGGGACAAGCACGCATGCAGGGAGTGGGGAGAAGCAAACATCTCCCATTCCTTGTTCCTTTGAGGAAGCATTTGGAAGGAGGGACCCATTTTCTGACTGTGGGGAAGAAACAGCTCATAGGACCAAATGTCTGGTGCAAATGTCTATTGCCCTCATTCTTACACTGGTGTAAAGCTAGCACATATTTTCTGTAAGCAAGTAACAGAAAGTGAGTGCAAAAAGAAAAGGACATGGGCTAGATCAAATCAAAGGTGGTTTAAAATCATAATGAAAGTTTAGAGGAGTGAATAAGTCCCTCAACTCTGTGAGTCATGCTTTCTTAAAGTGCCAACTGAAGTGCCAGCTATGGGTATTGCTGGAAATGCCTTTGGAGGAATGCAGAAATGAGTGTGCCTGTAATGATACACCTACTTAAAAATACACCCACCTCCTGTGAGGTTCTCTATTTAAATATTTCTAAATTGCGGATAACACGAGCCACAAGAGTGCATGAGCAGCCTGAAGGAATGTGGTGCTTTCAAGGTTCATCAGGAGTATCCCTGTCCCACATTCAGAAAAAACACCACTGTGCACAGCTAGTTTTAGGGACTGCACTGTTTCCCTGGAGCTGAGAAGTACCATCAGTCAGTGTAGTTTTAGTTTAGGAAGATATTACCAGAAAACTAGCCTTTAAGAAGAAAAAGAAGTTTCTGAAAAGCAATTGCCATTATGAAAATGTTCTTGTGACATTTTCAATGATTTTTAACTTGTATTTCTCCACAGAGGATTAAAATACTGGGAAAAAAATATTGTGCAAAACAGAAACCAGTAGCAATATTGATCCTGCAAAAGGGTAACATTTCCCTCATCTTCAAACTGCTTTCCTCTTCTGATCGAAGCTGGCTGCATGCACAAGAATTTTGTTGGACCAAGACTTTTGTGTCTGTGATACCAGGTCAGCCTGTGGCTCAGCCAGTCCACTGGTACACTAAACGTGAATGGAAAGATGCTGGAAACCTCAGAAAGAAGATCCACGTTTATAAGCAAAATGGTGTTTTCTCTCTTCCCCCCCGCCCCCGACTTCAATATTACTTCGAGGTACAAAGAATAAATCTATCTTGTGTTGACTATTTAAAACAAGAGGCACACTTGATTTGTGTTTAACTCAGTTTCACTTTGTTTTTTAAGGACAAGGATATAGCTTCTGCCACATTCATAAGAACTTGCCCTCACCAGGGCTCTGCTGAAACAGTCCAAGTGCAGCCACCAACTGACTTGTCATTTCCATGTCCATGCCAAGTGATTGGCAGTACCTGCAAGAGCTAGTGGGGATTGTAATGGCTGAGAAAGAAATAATTGACAAGGTGTTTTTAAGAGAATTGTGCGAGTGGTGGGCAGGAATTTGACACATGAAAGGATGGGAAAGCCAGACTGGGGGGCATCTGTGGCATTCAGGCAGGGCCTTTTTGTTGCCATTGGCTTTGGGGCATTTTTTTTATACCCAAATAGAAGGATAATGCAGTATGTGGATGGCAGTAAATGTAAGCGGCTTGAAAACAAAATAAGCAAGCACTTGACCAAAGATACTTTGTGGGTACAATTGCTTATCCAGTGAAGATGGGTTTCACAAGGACCACCTCTTGTCCTGAAACATCTTATTCCCTAGTTAAAAGGCATTTAAAAGCACAAAATACTTTTATTAAAAATGCTTTTCAGGGCTAAATGACATTAAGAGCACTTTCTATAGCTTACATTGCTATTTAGGAGAGCATGCTATTTCTTTTTAATTTGCTCACTCATTCCTGAATAACTTTTCATAGGACTCCAGACACTGCAGTGTGACAGCTAAACCAAGGAGCATCGGATGCGATGGAATTGCTCTACAAGCAACCTTGCCAAAGGCCCTTTTGCTGCACAAAGCTGGCTCTATCTTTGTATATTGAGGGAGCTAAATCAATGTTAAATGCTTGGCTCTTTTCACAGGACAATGACCAGGACCTAAGCTTCGTCCTTCCTTTTTGATTGACACTTGAAACGTTGAGTTGGAATCAGCCAGAGGCACTGCTACAAGCTTGAAGCCTCTGCTGGGGATAACAACTGGTGACATCTGCAGAAAGGCCGACAAAAGGCAGTTGAAAGCCGTGTTTGTTGCTTTCCCCTCTCAGATCTCCTCTCTTTCATGGAGCTCCTTACTTGCTTTAATATTATGATTCAGCACCTGGCTCTTTTGAACCTTGCTTTAAACTTCAAAAGGCGAGGTGGTATTAACAAACATGAAACGAAAAAGTGGCAGTAGTTTGATTTACTGTTGTCGTCTTATCAAGGGGGTTTTTTGTCACCAGCTGCCACTTTCTGTCATCTTTGGAACCATTATCATTTCTCTAAAATCTAAAAGACTCCACTTAATAACAGCTTTGAATACAGGCAGGATCAGTAACATATACAGTTCTGGGATGACAGGACCGTCAAATGAAAAGAAAGATGTTGCCAACAAAAAAAAAAAAAAAAAAGAATCCTTAAAAAAAAATCCCAATAAAACAAATAAAAGCTGTAGTACTTCTAAGTGACCTTGATTTCAGAATTAAACAAATCAAGAACAATTCCATTGTTCTTTTTGGATTCATTCTGCACTTTCCTTGCAACATTTCTTTTTTTGTTCTCAGGACTAAGGGAGAACAAAGCCAAGGCTTCCAGAAAAACTGCTCAGCACACAATGAGCACTTGGTATCACATGAGCATCGTAAGCTACTCACTTGTAAAAACACCAGTGATAATTACTAGTCTCATTTCACTGCTGTTCTACCGCAGCAGATCTCATTCAGACTGAGATGGAGCCTTGAAAGCTGCCTCAGTAGGGCAAACTCACTGCTTGGAAATCTATTTAACTCTCACTTTTACAGCACCTTTCCATGTTTCCCTGCAGTCTTTCCCAACAGTGCTGTGCTGCCCTTCAGATGCCAGGACAGAACTTGAAATGCCTCTGTGCCTCATGGGGTAAGTTTGCCTATCACAGCTTTCCAGGTTCAGTTAAAAGTAATCAAATAAATATAAACAGGTTTCTAGTCATAGACCTACTACACTTTCTCACCTGCCATCTCACCATCCCCTGCAGGAATATCATCCCCTTTGTTAGTTGTTTTATAATGGTATACACAAAAAAAATTACCTGAAAGGAGAAATTTCTCCCAGTCCCCTCTAATCTTATAAATTATTTGATGGAGAGACCCTTATCAGCAGAGACTTTTGTTGTACATAGATTTTGAACTTGCACTTTTGCTTCTGTGCATTTTGGTAGTTATTTCTACCTGTGCAAAAAGAGTGAAAATCACTGCAAAAACAAAAGGATCCTCTCTCCTGCCAACGTGAAGTGTTTTTCCCTCCCACTAGCCATGAGCAAAGCAAGGCAACAGAGAAACTGCTGCTCCAAAACATTTTCTCCAACATCTCCGCAGCTGATGTCCCTGCCACTGCCCATTGACCCTTTCCAGACCCTTTCCATCATAGGAATCTGGAGTGATTTAGTTACAGCACCTCTTGCTAAAATGGGGTGAAAATAACAAAGCGAGAATTCTCTGTAATGTGAAAATGTTGAAGTCTCAACTGATGGAAAACCAAGCTTCCAGAATCCAAAGTTGATTTTTGATTCGGATGTGAAAAAAGTAGGAAAATTGAGATGGGGGTTGCTAAAAATACCTATTATCTTCTGAGGTAAAATCTCACAGCATAATCACACCAAGGTTTTCTCATGGAGCATGTCCAGATTTGAAATTTTAGTCATTTTTAACAAGTGTTAATTACCACATGCTAACTAGCAGAAGTGTGTGTGGGGGAAATGTTGTATATTTATTTGTTCCAGACTTGGAACATATTAGAATATAGGCTCTATTCCAGTTTACTGTCGTATGAATGAATGTGTTACCCAATTACAAATGAAAGATGTCATAAGAAAAAATATTAAGGACCTTGGTTTATTCTTCTGATGAGGAGACCCAGAATGTGTTTACCATATCAGGTCAAGTGAAAATCTGAGTTTAAGCCTATTAAAAGTGCCTGTGACACACAGGAACAGAAGCAATGTGCCTGTGCAGGGTGGAGAATAACAGAGAGGTGTTTTTTATTTTACCCATGATAAACAAGAAATTCCGAGAGAAAGAACATACATGGGAAAATATCAGTGCAGTTGGATCAATGCCCCTATAAGGTTTAGGATGACTGTAGAGAACAGCTGATGACCATATGTACATACATATATATACACACAAGAACGTGTATGTGTATA
>JAAGNO010015432.1:0-33259 GCA_033439905.1 Ceryle rudis
CAAGTTACTGTGCAAGTTGTTGGACTCCGGTTACATCACTGTAGCGTCTTCTGCAAGGTGGGACTCCACTGCTGTTTGTAAGGGTGCAGGTTTTACCTTCTCACTCCCTGTGTGCTTTCTGATTTATTGCTGTAAATTTTTTGACGTCCTGACGTACATTTGAACGTTTTACAAGCTTTCTGACATGAGAGGTGTTGGCAAGCCAGGGAAATGGTCAACAAAGACCAGCAGTCAACTGGTGCTTGACAACAAACAGAAGCAGGAATGCTAGAGCAGCAGGTAGTGTGCAAATATTTTCATCTCTTATCTACATGGAAGTCATGAATTTGGGTTGCACAATGTTAACTAGACACCTGCTTTACAAAGCAGCAAGCTTTTCACTTGTCTCATTTTTAACTGCCAGTAGTGTCAGATGGTTTTTGGTGGGCAACACTATCATAGCCTGCAATTAAAATCTTTCTGCAGGATTCATTCCTAGACAGTGACAGTCTAAGAAACAAACCCATTTGGGAATACAGCTCACACCAGGAAGGAAGAAGAATCTGAGCTGTATGACTTAACCAAAGTGACAGTGAAGGGTCTTAGACTGACACAACCACACAACTATTTTAAGGGTATGTATGAGCATCAAGCAGGAATTAATTATTCAACATGGAATGAGGGATAAAATTAGGAAATTCAGGACTATAAAGCCGTATCTCAAAGTAGATGAGGGATTCACGTAAGGAAAAAAAGGCAACAAAATTTTGCTGCACGTACTTTTAAAAATGGACGTATCTAACCCACTGAACATTGCTTTTGCCTCTAGCAGTTGCAGTTCATGAGCTTGGGGTAGGGGTACCTGGGTGCTATTTGAGTAGAAGAGCTGAACGACTTCAGCTTAAGCATGCCCTGCGTGCTAAAAACGTCTAACGGATGGTTTGATGAGATGGGAGAAGATCGCCTAGATGGAGAGATGCTCTGGAGCCAGGGGAGTGGCTAAGAAAAGGTTAGCAGGACACGTGGCTGTGTGGGCTCTTGAGAGATGGTCTAGGATGAGAAGTGTGAGTTGTGCTAGAAGGGGCGGGCTGGTGGTGCAGGGGGGGAAAGGCAGCACCTGAAGGGGTGCAGGGAAGGTGTGATGAGGCAGTGTTGCAGCAAGTTGCAATGCGGGTGCCTCCTTTGGTAGAAGCAAGTGGGCCTCTCTGGAGAGAGGCCTTTGGCTGGGGAATGCGGAGTGGGGGTATTGGGGAGAAAAAAAAAAAAGAGGTTACTTTGCACGGCAGAGGAAGGCGTGGTACATGGTTGCAAAATCTAGTACTGGGGCTGTGCCTTAACTGAGAGCTGAGGAACTCCGTGACTCAGTTCTTTTTCATGTCAGCAAATTATTTAACTCGTGTTTGGGGGGGATTGAAAATTCCTTTCAACTGCAGTCTGCAATTTTCATTGGCTATTCAATATACATTTCTTTTTAGAAAAATAAGTGTCATTTTCCATTGGCATGAGGTGACATCGTGAGTAATGTGGTTTTCCATGAGCTGCTCTTTATTTCTGAAATGTTTAAAGGCTGCCTCTGTGCTTTTAAACCTCCTAAACTACTTGCCTCTTGGTGAGGTACCATATATAGCTTTCCCATGGGAAGAACGTATGTGTCTGGTGTAATTTAGAGCCTGATTCTTTTCATATTCATCTCGAGTTTTATACCAGGGCAACTCCAGGGACTTCTCTGAGTGGGAGCAGATTCAGGCTCAATATCTCTTCAGTTTGTGATGGGAACTGTGTAACAGGATTAATAAATCATCTTCCGAGATGTAAAAAAAAAAAAATCACAGAACCTGTTTTGATAATAAAACTTTTAGTAATGAAATAAACATAGATCAGTCAGATTGCTCAAGGGTAAAAACGTGTCCATCTCTGCTTAATGTGCTTTGCTCTTTTGCTTAACCATCCATTCATGGTATTTCTTTACTGCCAAAACACAACTCAACACTTCTGCTGACTGGACAGAGGGGTCAGATCAATGCAAGGTAAATTCCTGTTAATGAGATTTTGATTCTTTGACATTTCCAATCAATGTTTACTTGAAACGCGTGCAAGAAGTCTGATGTTAGCAATCCAGTTCTCAATTGTTTCTCAAGTAGGCAATCACAAATATTTGTCTTGGGTGGGTTTTGGGTTTTTTGGTTTGTGTGTTTGGGTTTTGTTTTTTTTTTTTAATGGTGGTCATAAATTTGTGTTGCTCAGTGTTAATTAGCTCCTTAATGCGCCACGGTCTGCAGTTCAGTGAAACCTTACTTTTGTTTGCATTGTTACTACCTTTCTAGAAAGAAATTACCAGGGTTTGGGGATTTTTTTCCTACTAAACAACCTCAGTGTCTCTTAATTAGCAACTTTTATTAATTGAATTCCTTGGCAGTGACTGAAAAGTGAACTATTCTTGCACGTAATGCAACTAGAATTCCTGTTAAACATCAGAGGTGAGCAAGCAGGGAGCGTGTACACCAGTTATGCCACTATACGTTACATTTGGCCAACATCTAATGTCTGGAGGATTGCACTTTCTTGTTACTCACCTAGCTTCACCAAAGCGGCAGCTCAGAGGTGAAGCTTCTTGTTTCCTGGGGTAATGAGGTCACAGCTCTGTTAAAACGTTTCTTCTTGACCTGTTGGGAACAGGAACTTATGGTAATAATGGTTTGTGTCTGCCCAGTTAAATGATGTCCTACCTCAGGGAGGGCTGGAATGCCACAAGGTGTTGAGCTAGGATATGTACAGTACAGACCATTGGCAGGTGGAGGTATTTACTGTTATATTGGAGATGAATAATATCTTCTGTACTGGTGGCCACATTCTGAGACACCTGATTTCTTTCAAAAATTACTAATAGGTGCCTGTTCTCAGGAAAGCATCTTTGGATCCAGAGCGTGTGAAGTCATTTAGATTTACAATACTGTGTAGTTTTAGCACCTGCCCAGAGGCTGAGCTCTAAACTTGAGTTTCAGTCCTGGGAACTAAGAGTCTAAATGGTTAACACTGGAGTACCTGAGCTGCAGTGCCTGTGTTCTCTAGATCTCATCCTGCCAGTCTCCAGCTGTGGGAACTGGGATTGCTGCTGCACCCTCCCTGTTAAGCAGGTCATTCTGAGCCATTCATTATAGCTGCTGCCATTGTTCTTTTGAGCAAGGTTTGTCACATCTGCCAGGCAGTGAAAGGCCTCAGCATAGAAGTTTTATTTTAAAATAAAGTGTAGCTCAAGGCCTGGTATGCTAACTCTTGGTGAGTTAGAAAGAAATTTGCTGGAGGCCAGCATTTTCAGAACTGACAAACCAGCATTTGAGAATTGGGCTGGCTAGGGCTCTTCCAGCAAAAGGCTGCTTGGAGATTCAAGGGAAGAATTGTTTCAGATACTCCCTCGGGGGTCTTGACAGTGAGTTTTTGTGCCATTGGGGACCCTCTGCAGAAAACAGAAAGAAAGCAAAGTTCTGGGAATGGGCCAACCCTCCAGCTGAACATGGCTGGGTCAGGCAGTCAAAAAGCAACGGTCAGAATAGTTACATAAATTGTGATGAATCTCAACTTCTGTTTCTAGAGAAGAAAAAAAAATCCAAAGCTACTGAAATTGAAACATAATAAAATAAAATGCCTCTAATCCAGGGTAATCATGTGCTTTTGCTGTGATAGATAATGATTTATGGGGTCTTAAAAGTACTTCCAATCTCTGTCCCTTTTATTTCCTGCAATCTTGAAGAAACTGATGGGTTGAACTTGGCTTTGAGAATAATGTAATGCAGCCAGCGCAGCTCTGCTTCCAAACAGAACCATACTTTTTATTTAGATGAAAATATTCAATAAACTCATTTTGTGCTGGCTTTGCTATCCTTCAGGATAAATAAGTTTCCAGTACAATTAACAGCTGACCAAAAATGAAGAATACTTGTTTGAGACCTTGGTGGAGGAAATGAATCTCAGAGAATGCTGTAAATTGCTCTGGTAGTATCTTTTCAGAACTATAATACCGAGCTGCAATTGTAGTCAGTTACCAGCTTTTCTCTACTATGCTTTGATCTTTATAGCCATTTTTTTCCCCTTTGCTAGTATGCATAAACCCCAAAAAAGAATCGTAACAAGATGCCTAAATTGCTGACTGTCTTGTGTGCGGTATCGATTGGGCTCATTGATGCTGCGTTATCTAAGACTAAATTGGCGTCAATTTTTTCCCTCTGAAGCCTGAAGATTTTGTGTTCTTTTTAATTGTTGGAGGAAGGTCAGCACAGAGTGTACCCTCTGGCTTTTAATCTTAGACGGAAATGTCCTAAATGAATAGAAAACTGCATGTCAGCGAAATGAGCTCTTGCTGAAAGCGATGTGTAGGCTTCTCATGTTTTGCGTTTGTGATGACATAAGGTTTGACCTTGGCCTGTATCTTTGTGAAAGAAGAGTAACATTTGTTCCCTTCAGCCGAACAGCAGCACTGACAGCAGGAACTGCGCACTTGCATGAACAGCTCCTGACCTACTGTAGTTTTGTAGCACTGGTTGGAGAAAGACACTTTTTTTTTTTTAATATTGAAGTGCCGTTCTTTCTAATTTCTCAGTGTAAGGATCTGAGTAGATGTCTTTAGACAAAGTGTAAGTGGAAGACACACACATGTATGGTTAGGATTTAACATGGTAATTTAATTTCTTTGCCTGTTCGGCTGGTCTTGTAGCCTGTCTGGCAGGTGGAGAGTAAACTTGTGGGTAGGACTGTTCCTAGAGCCTAAAGGACTTTCTGAGCTTCTTATCCCCTCCCTCTCTCTTTCCCTGGCTGTGTCAGGCAGGACGTGGGACTCCTCGGTGATCTCTGTCCTGAAAACAGGGAGGAAAGGAACAAATGCTGTGGGGACATGAGTCCTGTTTATTTCTCCCTGAATGCTCACTGAGGCCTCTGCTGTGTCCTGCAATCCAGGTCTGAGAAATGGGAGGAAACATGAATCAGAAAATATAACTGATAAGCAAGTGGCAGGATGAAGGTGTCGACACAGACTGTGGTGGGCCTTCCTGCACGAAGGGCATCCATCCCAGAGGGATCCAGGTCTCTGTGCCAGGCAGTGAGTAATCCTATGTGGCTGCACTGGGAGAGAAGATTAATTTTAGCATCTACTTTTGAAATTATTTCAGGGCACTCGCATCAACTGCTGTGGTTGAATGCAATCAGGTTGGATGCATAGGGACAGAAGCTTATTTTCCCTCCACCTGAGCTCACCAAAAAATATGAAAAAACCTGAAGCCCATTTCCCTCAGGGCTTTGGCCTGCCCATCTGTTAGGGAGGCAGAAGAGGTGAAATACATCTGGTCCTCTGATTTCCTTCACACAGTCTGAGTCTGCTTCCAGTCTCCCCTCCCCCCCCAAGTTCTGCACATCTTGAGGAGAAACAAATTCAGTTTTCCTCTTGAAACCCAAGGAGGGCAAGAAGAAAGTAGAACAGATGAAAAACTTCTCAGCATATTAAAGAATAGTTGGAGGATAAAACAGGCCTGAGGGTATCACTGTGACTTTGAACAGAGATGGGAAGTGTTACTGGTGTATTTTTGCAGAGGTCTGTGTAAACAGTTTCCAGTTGGGTGAATTGAGAGGTTTCCCCAGTCTGATCTGAAATTTCACTTCAGTTGTCCCCAGTGGCTCAGGGACACTCTCAGGCAATTGCAGTTGGGAGATTTTTCTCGTGTCTCCAGTTTGACCATCTGCCTTTGACAACAGAACGTGTGCAGTAGTTGATGAGATGTCACAAGGAAACACACAGAACACACTGAGCAAAATGCTGTGAGCTCTTTGTGTCTTGTTTCTTCCCGAGCCTGCAGCCAAGGAAAGCTGCAGAGCAGACATAAGCCCAAAAGCGGGGGGAGATTTTGTACACAGAATAGTTGAAAGCTAAATTCCAGTCTTTGGCTGTGAGCTAGCCATGAGAAATATAAGGCACCTATATAATGAGTTTGGGAGTCCGTACCAAATCCTCATGTGAAATCTCTAAACAGAAATATTAATGAAGACTTCTATAAAGAGTGCTGGTTTATGAGCAAGAAGATGTGGCAGAGTTGGTGGCTTCTGCATGTGGCTTAGCTCTGAATATCCAGGTGGAATTTGGGACGTTTCATCCATGTGTTCCTGGAGGTGACTCATTTAGAAATCCTCTTTACTAAGCAAGCCTGGAAAGTGTGTGATTGCCAGGTTGAGCTTTGAGCAAAGGTATAAGAAAATCCACCAGCTCTAGCTCTCTGTCTCACCAAAGCGGGCAAGGTCCCTTTTCATCTTCCTTCATACTCCTTTCTTCTTCTGTGGTTTTTATCAAAAAGTGTGCATTCGGCCTCACAGCAGGAGGAGTGGGAGAATGGATTAGTATAAGAACTGGGGTCTGATTTCCATTCAGAGCTTCCCGATACAGTCCCAAGCTTTCTGCTGTCTAACGAAATGTAAAAACTGCAAGTCCCTGCGTCAAGTGCATAATGCTTTCCCGTGTATGGAGCATATTCTCTTGGTTGCTTAAAAAGATGGGTCAAAGAGAATGTAAAGAGAATGTTTGGTTATTCATCAAGTGCCTTGATTGTTATGAGGTGGCAAGAACTGACCTATCGGTAGAAAAATCAGTTCTGAGAGTACAACCAGGAAAGATCAGCTTTTATTTTTATAAATGAACCATAATTTGAGTCAACACTGAAATTAGCAACATGAATTTCAGACTTAAATTCACCTTGCTTTCCCTGTGTCATCTTCCTCATGCCTTCTCAGATGTCCTGTTTCACCTTCAGGCTCACTGACCTCCTGACTTGTGACTGAGTGTGAGCTCACTGCTGCTGCTGGTGTCTCTCGCTAGGGCACGGGAGCCAGAGGGTTGCTCAGGAGCTGAGAGGCCACAGAGTTGGTGGGGAGGGTCACAGCCCCCCTCTCCCACAGCTGGCAGTTGGATGGTATGTCAGGGAGCCAGGCACACTGGGGTTCTGGCTAGCAACCACCTCTGGGGAGCCTTGCTCCATCCTGTCTTTGGCTGCAGGAGGTGCTGGTCCTGTTAAGTATGGGCTTTGTATGCTGCAGAGTCCAACGCTTCCAGAGGCAAATAGCACGTACTGAAGGGGAGGTCAGTGAAGAGAAGCAGACAGTGTGTTTATGTAATAAATCCTGGTCGCTTTCCCTTCGTTTGCCTGGCACGGTCATTTCCAGGGGGACCGATAACTGTGAGAGGTACTTGCGTGTGCCGCAGCCTTGCTGCAGCGCTCGGAAGTTATGAAAAACTGAAGGCTGGCAGCAAGATTTCACTGCAGAGCTGTTCTTACGTAGTTATCATGGGCATTCATTTGCAGGGAAAGGGTGTTCAGGAAAAACAGAAAGGAAAACCATTCCAGTGCCTTAAGAAAGAGGGAATAACCTCTGTTTAGGGAGCAGAGGTTTTTTTCAGACCTAGGCCTCATTCATGCATGGTAAGAATTTGCTTTGGTTTATGTAGAGCTGAGTTTGGAGAACGCTTTCCTCTGGTGATTAGTAACATTTTGTTAATGTTTTGTTGTGCTGTGTTAGAGCAAATTTAATTGTTTTCTGCTGGGCAAAGAACTAAGAGCAGCATTTTTCAAATAACCCATTTCAGTGGGATAAGGGAAAACTTGCAGATCTTTCTTACCATTAGGAGGAGCCTCTGACTGAAGCTGCACGCTGGGAGGCTTGCTGCTGCTTTACTCTTCTTGCAATTTCTTTTGTGCCAGGGCCAGCTGCTTCCAGCAGCTCCGTGTGCTCCCTCTCTTCCTCAATCACTGAAGTGGGGATGGCCGTGCCTGTTTCCCTGGAAGATGAGACAAAGCTCAGACCCTCTGGGCCAGCTCCTGCTCGCCTGCTCTGTGCCCTATCTGACCTATAGCCAGGGCTGAGAGCTCACTGTGGTGGATCTTTGATGCACTCACTCAACATACCTGACACCAGTTGACTGCATTTATTGCTTCTCTGTGTTGAGATTTGATGTGAAATATGGCCCTTCTCTCTTTTTCTCTTTGAGACTGTGTTGAAGAGAGGTGGGTTTATTTTTACTTTCTTGCAGCTCTGTAAAAGCTAATGGCTCCACATAGATTTATTAGTGTTCTGTCCTGTAGGCTTTGGGAAGTGACGTTTTTTAGCACATGGGAAGATCAGACCTTCGGGGGGACTGCTGTGATGTGTTATGTGAAACACTTTGATTTCTTTTCTTGCAGAGCACGTTATGTGTCATATTGCCCTGAACTGTTCTCCTTCTACCCACCTGCTGTCTTGAACTCATTTCCCTACATTGAGAAAGTATCTCGGAAAGAATTGACTCAGAAAAAAGTTCACAATGATGCAATCCTTTAAGACTTTTTAAAAGTAGGCAAGAGAGCTATTTTAAGTAATACAGCTGTTCATTTTGGACACCCAAACCTCTACCTGTAGATGTTTCCTCACCAGCACGGGTAGATCTGTCCTTGCCATGCTTGTTTGCTCTGTGCTTTTCTGAGCTCTCCAAGGAGTCCTGGACACAGGCATTAGGATGCACGGTAGTGATTCATTATGTGGAATGAAGTAACGGAGAGCCAGCAAAGGTTGTTTATAAATTGGCTCTCTAAGCACTGTTGGACTGTTCTTGTGTTTGGGCAGTGTATTTCCCCGTATCTCATCTGCATGTTCAGCAATCGATGCTTACTTCTCAAGTTTTTCGTTGCAAGTTCATGGCCTACTAAAAGAAGCATTGGACCAGTGTTCTACCTGACCATCTGCTTCTGTAGTCGTTGAGGAGAGCTTTTAAATCATCATTCTGCTCTATACTGTAAGATCCAGAGTTGCTCCAGGGAAGCATCTTATTTTCAATACAGTATGTCTCTCATTTTCAGAACAACCCCCATATGTAGCTCTGGTCCTTTCAGGAGGTAACAATAGACTGCTGGTGTTTCCCTGTACACATTAATTTTGCCTCAAAAGCCAATCAATATGTTTGATGCACATGTAATAATCTAAAGAAAATGTGATTTTCTGCTGTGTCGTATTTCCTTTCATTAAATATTCTGGAGATTGTAATGTTGGTACTGTTCCCAGATGCTTCATGAAAACAAAAACTAATACCTAATTATTGCCTTACAAATACTTTATTCTATGTGGCAGTAATAGAACATTGAATAGTATTAATTAGAACAGAGGCTTGCTTCTGATCTAAGAGGTATCTCCCTTTCTGATCCCAGTTCTGTTTTTTTTAAGCACATACATTATTGCTGTCGTCAGAATTTTGTGATGCAGACAAAAGAAGTAGAATGTTTGTTAGAAATGCATTCTTATCTGTGAATTGGTCAAAACTTCAGTTTCTAGAAGATGAAAGGTAGTGACTAAAATCATAAAGTCATCTGGTGTCTTTCTCTACATTGTCATTTGTCGTAGTATTTTGAGGGCTGATAATGGGTTTAATTCCTAATAAATATAAATTATTTCGAAGAGTGGGACTGTAATCAAAGCGGAAATCATCCAGGGGAATGAAACAGAGCACAAGCCAAAGAGTTCAGACACAGAAAACACTGTGTATCAAAACACATCTAATAAAAAGTAAAATCAAACCAACTGTGACATTTTCCCTGTGACACAGAAACGTGCTACATCCCGCGACGAGCTGACTTGTCTGAGGACCCATGGTGACCAGGCAGCCTCCAGGCATCAGACACACAGTACTGAGTGTTCAAAGCAGGCAGCTAGTGATCCTTCTTCCCATTTGCTGTTGCTGACTGAAGCCCAAATGTTATTCTGTTTGATTTAATAATAATTTAAAATGGTGTATTCTGCTTGATACATTAATATCCTGTGGTGCGTTTTCCCATAAAACTCAGAACATGCATTTTGTGGAGTATGAGACTTGTTAAACCCGAGGAATTGTCACTAAAGAAATGGTGCTTCTCACACAAAATACTAAAATGGGCTTTTGATGCATATGAATTCACATATAGGCTTTGTTGCTACCAACTGAGCCTTATAAATGCAAATTGCAAACAATTTCTTGCTAATGCCAACTAATGTACCAGCTAAACATGTTTGGACACCAGAAATGTTCCTATTTTACATTCTACTGGAAATCTGTTTCTTGACAACCTGGTAAAATAGAAAATAATAGAGACACAAAATGTAGTTAATGTTCATTGGCAACGTATTTATACATATGTTATTGTCACAACTGAGTTAACTTAGGTGAAAAGTAATAAGACCAGCCTTCAAGTGGATTTAAAGTATTACTTGTCATAGAGCATATGTGTTAAATAGTCTAATAGCACCTTCAGTGAAATCTGTACTGTCCCCTTGTCCCGTGGGTTGGTTACAATCATAATTAACCAAGAAAAGAAAAGAAGGCGTAATATTGTCTTCTTGGAAACCGGGCAAAGAAAAAAGGTAAAAGGCTTTGAATTCACGAGTTGCAACTTTATGGTTGTTTCTTTAGAAGACCATGTTGTTATCAATGAAGGGATCCTCTGAAAATCAATTCCTGTTTATCCTTTTATAAGCCCACAAGCAATGAAAATGATTTCTTTTAATAAAAAAGAAAAAATGAGATGGTATAACACACTATGAAAAGAGGCTGGTAAGTGCTATAGCCCAATTATAAATGACTCTTTTTTTACGATCAATAATAATGGTTCTTTTTATTCTTGAGACGTGGCTGCCATTACTTTGGCTGAAATGTGTGTTAGGATGGTATGGCAGAAAACTGTTTTGGTATTGAAACACAAAAAAATATCGCTTGGTGAATTGAGGAGGCAATTTTTGTCCTTGGTGATTTCTGCTCTTTAGCTTGCCTGACTGGTTTCTGTCTCAGGTATACCAGGGATGGGTATGGAGCTAATGCAGCTCAGGAGTGGGAGCCTGGGGACCCTCTGGGCTCTCCTCAGGGTCATGCTGGGTCTTAGGTTCAATCATTTGTGCGCTGTGTTTGTGCTGTGGTAGTAGTTGGACGGTGAGTTTTGTTGCTGAGGTCTTGGCTTTTCTAAGTATATGTATTAGCAACCCGGGATCCTCCCAAGTGCAAGCCATCCCTTGCCAGCTAACAACCCAGTTACACCGTCCTACAGTCTCTGGCGTACATTGCTTGTGCGTTTTGCTCATACACTCACAAACTGAGTAAATAACTCAAAAGTTTCAATGGAAGGTGCAAAAAATCTGTAGAGTTTCTCAAGCTGGTTCAAGGCTTCTAAGCAGAGCAGGCAAAACTGTGTTTTCCTGCCCTAGCCTGAGGGCTGGAAGTAGAAGTGGGACAGGGAACAGTAAGGGGAGAGGTCTGAAAACTGGGTCACTGACTCATGCTCCCTGGGGTGGCCGGAGGGAGCTGGGAGACTGCGACTGCTCTCCAGCCGTTGGAGCAACCTGTGCTTGTCCACTTCATTTAGGCCAGGAGCTGCCCTTAATAAGAAGGGAACAATCTGTCCTCCATTAAAGTTTCATCTCAATTGCTTCTAGTTGTGGAGTGACTTAAATCAGGCAGCTTCTGGAAAGATGCTCATCTTTCTTCCCAAAGTTTTTCAGCACCAGTCATAGGACTGTAGTTACGTGGGTGTTTGTGTCTCCTTGGATCATTCCCCTTCTCTTGTTTATTTTCAGCGTTTTGAAAGTGAAGCATCTTTTCTTAATGGTACATATTATCTTGCTGAGATGGAACACATAAGAGGTTTAGAACATCAGATGTGCGTGATGGCAAATCTTTTGTGCTGCTGCAGGATGGTAGCACTGCAGTGGTGGGTACTGGCTGATACGTTGAGTTGCTGCCCGCAGCTGGGAAAAAAGAGCATCCAAAAGGTGATAAAAATGTTCTGCTTTTTTTTCAGGTGGATTACCTGAAGACCTGAAAGTGATCCCTCTCTGTGAGTTCCTCTTACATTAGAGATACCTTCTCAGTGCTTGCATTTAACAGAATTACAGGTGGAAGTTACTCTTTTCATACCTCCCATCTCTCAGCACATGAATGCGTCAGCCCAGTTAAGGATGTTTCAGATATTTTTCTCTTTCCAAATGGTGTTAGTAATGCACTTCGATGAGCAAAGTTCCTCAGTGTTGCTGCATAGGGATTTATGCAGAATTTTTTTTTTTTTTTTAGGATCTTCTTGTTGCTCTCCTGACTTTATATGAAATGGCTCACAAAGGAGACCAGATGCAAAGTATCCATAGGCAGCATGTGGAGTTTAGGCTCACAAATCCCCAGGGAAATGTTCTGTTTTCCCCTGTTAGCATAAACAGTTTCAGAGCTGATGTAAAGTAACACAAGGATTCAGGTAACAATCAAATTCAGAGATGCTGTTTCTAGAAAACCAAGTTGCAAAGGACTCTTGAAGATGCTAACCTTACACTGTGTGTGCTTGTAAACTGGAGCAAAGAGAATAGCAGGGTGAGCTATTAAAATTCAGCTTTACAACTGTCGGGAAAGGTAGCGTGAGCTGACTTCCACAGGCACTCGTTTCTGCTGCCTTTTGTTCTTGTTCTTCTTAATGTTTTGCTTAATTAAGAGCACAAGTCCTACCTGAAAATGTCTGTACAAGTACAGCGTACTTCTCTTTCCTGGATTTATCTGCAGTAATGTTAAGATGTAAGATTTTTCTTTCTGTATTATCTTTCTGCAGGCGGCTGTTTCAGCCAATGAGTATAATGAAGGCAGCAGTGTGCTGCAGTTTTCAGATGGTGCTGGGCATGATTAGCATAGACTGCTGGGGAAACAGGCAGGAAGGATTAAACAGCATGCTCAGATCATTTTCAAGCTCTTCCTCAGGGCCCTATTTATTAATTCAAACAACAAAATCTCCCTCACAAGGCAGCACAAAATGAATTGTCTTTCCTCAACCACCACAGCTGCTGGCTGCCTCTCTTGCTTGCCTGCCTGAGGCTGGTTTCAGGAGTCACCTTCCCCTCCTGACCCTGCAAGTGAGTCCCTCACAAAGTAGGAAAGTCCAGGCTCCACACCTGGGATGGGCTAGAAGAAGAGTCACTGTTTTTTTCAGAGGCACACCATGAGCGTATACAAGTAATATGATTATATTGCTATGTAAATAATCTCTTAATTATCTAGCTCTGTGGTTGAGAACTATTCAGAAATAGTTACGGGGTTACTGTGTCATCTTCTTTGACCAGGAAAGGCAGTTCCAGCCATTTGGTAGAAGGACAGCTCTGCTCATAGCTTAAGCAATAACTGGTGTCCCTGGTGTAAGGCCATGATGCTGTCTCCTTGAATTTTCTTTCCTGCTAAAGTTGGTTCTGTTGTAAATCTACCATTTGCTGTAGGTATCATGAATTTCATCAGTGAATGTTATCGTGACCGTGTCCCTTTAACAAATATAGCAATATATGACCAGGCCTGCAATAATTAATTAGTTGGACTCCCTTATTAATTAATTACCTGAGGATATTTATAGTCTGTTCAGCAGGAGGAGAACTGGCATTATTATTTAAAAAAATAGTGATTGTGGAAACGTTTGCAGTGTAAACTGTGTTGTGTTAATGCTGTGTTTCAAGAACAAACGTTAGCACAATTTTTCTGTTGAAATAATTGAATTCCAGCCCTTCTTGTTCAAAGAATCAATGCATTTACTGCAAGCAAATATTCCAATGTATTCCATGATGAAACCGTAGCAGTTAGAGGTGAAAACTCTGTGCTTTCTCCTGCAGCCTAGTTCCTTTCCCTGGCAGGATTGGCTCCTCTAGAATATATGCCAGTTTTTCTTACTGCAGAAGAGCTTTCCTGTGGATATTGCACACGGTGCATTAAAATCTGGCACTACTTAAATCAGAGCTTTTGATTTTATTGAGTGATAATTGCAGATAGCAGATAATCAACTCAAATTGGGAATCCTCCTTACTCTGGCTTAGAGATGCAGTGGGATGGAGATCAGATCTTCCCAGTGGAAATTCAGTGGGCACATAAGTGCAGAAATACAAGGTCCTGTCTGCGTGTGTCTTGCTGCCCTGACACCCATGGCAATAAGTCAGTTTTCTGCCCGGTAAAATCTGCTGTTGATACAAGTGATTAGGAAGAAAAATCTAAATATTGCTTAATGTTCGTCATCTTTTCTAGATGAAAAGGGAATATAGTGTTTCTCCAGTTATTATTACCGATGTCTATTGTAATTATACTTTCAGGCCTTGTCTTGCCAGCTTGACTTGGCTTTCCCAAAGACTGGGATGAGGAGGAAGGTCTGAATCTAAACCACGAGTGGCTTCATGAGTTACAGTGACGCAAGCAGGCAGGGAAGTGGAAGGGAGGGCACAGGAGACTGTGGAAGGGAAGAGATAAATGGTGGCTCCCCTCCCTTTTGCCACAGCACAGCAGTCCTGTGCTGGTGTCCAGGGTGCTCCTGCTGCTGCTGCTTCACTGGCTTGTGCCAGGCTGGCCATGCCCAATGGTCCTTTCCCACCAGGGCTGGCATCTCCCACCTCTCCAGCTGTGCTGGCAGCAGCTGCTGCTCTACGCCAAGGCCACCTCATGGCCAAACTTCCACCACACCTCCAACTGCACGACAGGCTCTTGTGGTCCAAGCAGTGGACCTGCAGTGGACTGACCGTGGGCCCCAACCTGTGGCGTGTGAGGTACCTACCACAGCTCTTTCAGAAGATGTGTAGTCCAAGGCAATAGAGTCTCCCAAGTGTTCCAGAAGCTTCTGCCAGAAGTCCTGTACTGTTTTTATAGCCATTCCGATGCCTGGCCTCAGGTCTTGCTCCAGGAAGTCAAAGGGAGTTTCCTTGTAACGCAGGATGTGGATTTTGCAAAAAAAAAAAAAGGAAAATGCCAATATTGGTGACTTCCATGTGTTACTCTTCACACTTGTCTTTCATTCAATATTAGGTTTTCACAGCTTCCTAATAGGTTTCATCTTAAATGAGAGGAAGAAATATTATTACAGTCGCTTCATTTAATTTTGTACAAGCACCTTCTTGTCTTGTGATAGAGGCCTTTTTACAAAGGCTGTCAGGTCACAGAGCCCTGTGCTGCAGACTGCTCCCCGCCTTATGTGCACACCTAATGTACCTGTCCCAGTTTGAGTTAGAACAGCACTAATTCTGTTCAGTGATTTTATTTTTCAGCTCAGTCTCTTCTAGCTCACTGCACTTTCTGAAGTTCATGGCAGATTTCTGCAGACAGTGGCTGTTTCTAGCAGTGGTAACCCTTGATGTTCAGAGTTACTCTCAAAGATTGGTGTGTGCAGAAAGGCTCTTGCTTTTACTCTGCAGCACCCCAAAGTAGTACACAAGAGTTAGGAGTGGTTTTTGTCTCCCCAGAAGCAAGTATGAGGCTGCACCTGCAGGGAGGAGCAGACAGGACAGGTGACCCTAAGCTGACCAGTGAGATGTTCCATTCTGTGTATTTCACATTCGGTATAAAGCTGAGGGATCAGGAGGGTTAAGCTTTCTTCTTCTATGGCTGTCATGCAAGGAGGACTCTGTACATCTGCTTTGGATCCCAATCTCTGCACTCCTGAATGCACTTCCAGAATTCAGCTCCTGAATCCTGTTCTCATCTGCAGCTGAGTCCAGTCTGGGACTTCCCCAGTGCCTGCTCCACAGCATCAGTAGTGGCATAATTGCCATCAGGGGAGTTGGGTTCTTTATTGGTTTTGTATATATTTGTATATATTGAACTTTATTGTTATTATTTTCTTTAAAGTTGTTTTCGTTTCCTTTTCCAACCCGTCAGTCTCTCTCCCTTATCCCCTTCCTCTTCCTTTCTGGGAGGGGAGAGTGTTTAACAGAGAGCATCTGTCATTTGTGTCATGGCTGGCCCAGTGCTAACCCTTGGCAGGACCTAACCCGTGAATGAGGAAAATGTGGTCCTTTCTACAGGTTTTACAGTTACAGCACGTAGCACTGCGCACAGAATTTTTATCCAGCAAACCTCTGCCTGTGTTTGAGAAGCCCCTGGGACTGGCCTTTTCTGAGATGTTTTCTTTCTCAAGGGTCCCCCAAATGTAAGGCTAGGAGAGGGCTTGAGACAGAAGTCCTATTAATGATGGCAGCCTGCTGTGAAGCACTGTTTTCCTGAAGGCACCTACAAACTTTTTCTTCCTTATAGACTCAGAGATTCATGCATCACATCATAGGATTTCATTTGCTCACCTTTTAAATTGGCATGTGACACATCAACCACGTCTTTAAAAAAGTTCCATTTACTTAGATGGATTACTTAGTTGCATTTACTTAGATCTACACAGATAACTCTAAATATTTGGAGTTACTTCTGTAGGGGATGCTTCCTGGGTAGCTTAGCACTGCTGAAGTTTGTGGGTGCTTTTGATCTTGCCTGGTGGAAAAGGACCAGGAAAAGGTGTGTTTGTTGACAGCCAGCTGAAGATGAGCCAGTGTGTGCCCAGGTGGCCAAGAAAGCCACCAGCATCCTGGCCTGTAACAGAAATAGTGTGGCCAGCAGGACCAGGGCAGAGATTGTCCCCTGTACTTGGCACTGATGAGGCCCTACCTCAAATACTGGGTTCAGTTTTGGGCCCCGACTTCAAGAAGTACGTTGAGGGGCTGGAGTGGGTCCAAAGAACGTCAGTGAAGCTGGTGAAGGGTTCAAGAGAACGAGTCTTATGTGGAGTGGCTGAGGGAACTGAGATTGTTCAGCCTGGAGAAAAGGAGGCTCATGGGAGACCTTACTGCTCTCTGCAACTACTTGAGAGGAGGTCGGGGTGAGGTCAGGATCAGTCTCTTCTCCCAGGTAACAAACCGTAGGACAAGAAGAAAAGGAAATGGCCTCAAGTTGTGCCAGAGGAGGTTTAGGTTGGATATTAGAAAGAATTTATTCCTCTAAAGGGTTTTCAAGCTCTGGTCAAGCTCAGGGCAGTGCTGGAGTCCCCATCCCTGGAGGGATTTAAGAGCTGTGTAGATGTGGTGCTGAGGGACATGGTTTAGTGGTGACCTGGTAGTGCTGGGTTAACGGTTGGAATTGATGATCTTAAAGGTTTCATCTGACCAAAACCAGATCTGTGATTTTATGATCTTGGTCTAACCAAGCTTGTGACAGTGTTATTGTGTTGCTTCTTCCTCAGTTTCCACACAGTCCCCAGAGAGGGTTTGTTTTGTTTTGTTATTTAAATGCATAGTGCCACAAACCCCTATTTTACTGGGTGAAATGCTGCCTCTTGTCACTCCGTTAGCTCCCACCTACAGCCAGAGGTGCTGACCGTGGCTGTATGGTTAGTGGGTCTACACATGAGATCATCTACATGTCCTAAAGGCTAAAGGGAAAATTTTCTGGGTCATTCAAGCAATTACTTGCTGGTTTGAATGTGTCTGCCTGGACTCGATAAAATAGCAATTAGTATCAGCTTCCTGAGAAACAGGACTGATCTTATCAAATTTTGGGAGGAGGTTAATGCTAATGCAAGTTATTTGTATGGCTTCGCATTGAAGAATTTCAATTTGCAGCATGAATAGTTCAATTTCTATTTAGGTCGCAATTCCAGAGGAAGTATAATTACAGTTAAAGGGTGTCACGGAACTGCTGAAGCATTAGGTTAGGAAAACACAGGAGATATTTTGTGAAAACACTTTAGGGTTACGCCTTGCTAAATACAGAGGAGGCATAACTAAGTGAGGAACAACTTACTGTTCATTTGGGGCATTTCACCTTTTAAAGTATGAATGAACAAATAATGCCACTTTTGACTTTGTTGACTTGATTTTTGAAATATCCACCTCTTAGAGCCAGCATGTGCAGGCAAATCTCTACACTCCCAAAAGCGAGTTAGTGGCACCTAAGTCAGAATTTCCTTTAAATGTGTCATGCTTGAGCCATTTTTGTTAATGAGAAGATCATTCGGTACCATCTCAAAGCTTGGTGGCAGAACTTAAAATTCATTTGATGTGGATATTGATACGATTCATTTAATATGGATGACGTTTGAAGATGCCCATTTTTCTTCACCTTTCCCATTTGTTTTTCTCTTGCACAATATGAATACATCACAGTGACTGTGCTGGTCCCCTGTACTCACCTGTTCAATCACACTTTCTCTTTTTTCTTTTAATCCACCCATTTACAGCAATCCCTGCTTCTAGCTAAATACTGAGATGCAATCGGACCAAGCTGTCAGATTGCTCAGTGTCTGAAGTGAGCTGCTGATTACTGTTGCCACTGTTAGCTAAATTACACTATTAAAAGCTTTTATGAAGTACTTGCATGGCTTGCTCATACAAATATCAAATCATGGCTGTGCCATGGTGAAAAAGGAAATAATGCTCATCTCATGACATATTTCTTCCAAGACAAGACAGCAACAATAATCTGTAGAAAACATCTATATACAGAACACATTTGACAGTAACTTTTGGTTTGTTAATTGCTAAATTGTTTAAACAACAGCCTCTTTTATTGCCTGCAGCTTGTCATACTGCTCTTAGCAACAAAGGCAGAGATGATGGGGATAAAACCATCATCCGTGGTTTCATGAGCCCTGTGCCATGAAGCTGTGCATAGCTGTGAAGAAAACAGATCGGCCAAAGGCCGAGTATCTTGGAAGTAGCTTGCCCGAGAAAGGCATCGTGGCACTATGACCCTGAATCTGTTTAGTATCCGTTGCGCGTTGGATGCTACCACTTCTCAGCGGCCAGATGTTCTTCTGTGGAGTCTCGGCACCAGTGGTCTGAGGTATTCCAGGGTATTTCCTCATCAGTCTTGTACGACCATCTCTCTCATTATGAATTTCTACAGCTTCTCAGGGCAGGGCTGGGACTGATCAGTGTCTGGGGGAGGAGTTAGAGGCAGAAGAGGGTATTTGGCTGTTGGTGCTGGTGTCACTGTGGAGGTGGTTGCCTGCTGTAGTAGTAGTGAGTGTCGGGTTAGAGGGCGGGCATATTGGTGTGTCTGTGGTACAACCACACTGCACACTGCTGCTGCACTGGAGGGAAGGGGAGGAACTCAGAAAACAGGTATGAAACAATGAGAATGATGGATTGTGCTATTGCAGAAAGCTGATCGGTCCTACCGTGCTGAAATGCCATTTAGCATAGATGTAAAGTCGTGTGGAAGACAGTGTAATAGAGCAATGCCAGCCCTTGCAGATAGTACTTGTATCATCAAGTTCAGTACGAACGCTCTCTGTGACAAAGTGGACCAAGACCATGGTTCAGCCCTACGTATCAATCAAGTAAACTCGTACTCTCTGTTTAGGAAATACAGTCTTTAGAGAGGTGTCAAATGAGCAATTTCAGGGAAATCGCACAAAGCCAAGGAGGCAAAGGGGAAAGGGCCTTGGTTTAGCTTACAAAGTGATGACACCCTGAAGCTCTCCTTGCTCTCAGCTGTAGCTGGAAACATCATGTAAATGAAAGTAATTGCAAATGGCCAGGAAGCCTGTGTGGAGCTGAGGCACAGCTGCTTGCTTTCTCTCTCGCTTTGCTGGCGGTGTATTATTTCTCTAGTTCCTTTGTGCTAGTTCTGCTGCTAATACAAAAGAAAATAGCCCATTGTTTTAACAAGTGCCATTCACTACAAGCTCGATGACAAAGCCCTTCAGCAGGCAGGGGTTCTGCAGAGCAGAGAAATACACGGCTGCACATTCATCCGCGGCAGCAGGGAACGCCAGAGCAGTATGGCCGAGGTATTTAGAAGAGTTTCTGCATTTATGTTTCACTGCTCAGCAGTCTTTCCCAGCTGAGAGAATTTGCCTTCTGTTCAGTAAGTTTGGTTCACCTGGGATAAGTGGACAGGGGACAATGCTCAGTGTCTCTCAGAGACATAATATTGAGTGGCTTCCTGAGGTCTGCTTTGCCTCTGTGACTAGATCTGTACAGAGCAAAAGCTTTGACTGCTGAAGCTGCTGGTTTTCCTGCCTTGATTATCTCTGCTCCTGGGCTCATTTTGGTGCAGAAGGCTTTTTGCAGTCCTCTGCCTCCCTGCTTTTCTTTCCTGTCTGTCCTCATTTCTAGCAGGGCTGGTGGACTTCTTCTCTCCCATGGGAGGTGCTGGTGGTGGAGTGAGCAGGTGGCTCAGAGGAGGTGGCCTTGGCATGGGCTGTGTGAGCTGGGCTATGAGCTGACCTCAAAATAGCTGCATGTGGAAAAAGATGCCAGAGATGCGCTGGGATGTGCTTTCCAGCACAGCTCACCCAGGGTGTCCCTTCTTACAGGTTGCTTAAGTATCCCCTGGACTTTGTGCTCTTTGCCCTTCCTGCGGGAGGGCCGGACAGAGCGCTCGCATGCCCTGCGCTGCCCCTGGGCACGGTGCTGGAGATGGGGATGGTCATTGCAGTGATGAACAAAAGCCATCTGGTTGGTGACCTTTTGCTTTTCTGGCTGTAAATTTGTGATCTTATCTGTGCCTGGGCATAGATTGCCCTTGTCTGGAGCAGCAACGTGTATGAAGAGTAACAGCATAAAGCAGCGGTTCAAGAAACCATAATCCTTGGAGTGACCTGCTGTTGTCTCTTGGCACCTTTCTAGAAGCTGTCTTTGTGTTACAGTAATAGACTTGGGAGAAAATTGTCTGCCTTGTCTTCGGTGCTTTATTGCTTTTAAATGTCATTGTGAAATACTTACTGGTGCATTTCTATTATTTAATAGCCATTTAATAAAATGGGGTAAAGATTTTAGAGTTTGGTTTTTGCTTTTAATTTAACAGGCACCGTTCGGTGCAGTAATGGCTCTGGTAATCAGTTTTCGGTGCCGTGTGACTGAGAGTCTAGTGAGTGTGTCTGCTTCCAGCCAGCCATAATCTGAAGTTAACATTTCTTCTCCTACACTTGAAGAAATTGCCTGTGTGTTTCTCTCTTTAATTTGTGCCTTTTATAAATGTGGGACTGTCAAGGTACTCTGTTGTCAGAGAGGACATCTGGAGTAATTTAATACTCGATTCTTTTTGCAAGCTTTTTGACAGAACGATTTATCCTATGCTTTAATACTACCTCCTTTCTTAATACTTTGTATATTTAGCCTGAGAAATATTTATAATAGAGTAGGACTAAATTCAAACTAGAGCCAAGTTATAACTTCTAAGCTCTATTAAGAACTGAAAATATGACAAAAAAAATTTTCATCAGACTTGGAAGCAAATATAATGAGAATATGGAATAAAGTAGTTGCATTGTCAGTGCAGGATAGTCCTTGATGGATTTGTATTTCCTTGTGAAATGTGTTAGAGCATGGAGCTCACTTGAGGAAAGATCTGTGTGTCCCAGCCTGGAGCAAGAGGCACGGAACTGACATCCTGGGTTCTGGTTTAGGATCTGCACAGAACCGTGACACCTGTGTTGTGTGTGTCGCTCTGCCTCTGTGTCCCCACCCGCCTCATCTATTTGGTGATAATTAAAGCTGAACGAAATGTTCTTATGGAAAAAATTCTATCAAAATTGCATATACTTGAACTGGCCAAATATTGAGTAATTTCACTCCAGTCAGTCGGTATCAGCCCATCGCTCTCTGCCAGTTTCAATTAATGCATTGCTGAAATTGTTGACAGCATGTGAATGTCTCTGCTGCCTCCTGTCTCTCCTCTTAGCACATGAGAGGTTGATGGGCTAAAGACTCTTGTCATCCCTTTCTGATGTGGTTTGGCAACAGATGGCAACAGGTCTTTGAGGAGAACTGTGTTGTTGCTACTTCCAGCATCAACATAATATTTCAGTGCCGTCTGGGAGTGGGACGTGACATGAACCGGCTTCTGGCCTCATTCTTTTATCAATTAGCAAAGCCACTGATGAATTTGATACAGCGTGGGGAGTGCCTCTGTGTCCTGCAGGATGTGATCTGCTGTCTGTACTGATGGTGATCTGCTCTATGCAGAAAGTTGGGGGATAGGTAAGCTGAATGTACACTAGATTTTTATTTTTATTTCCCTGTTGGGTATGTTGTCTTTTGTTTGTTCCAGAAAGGGTAGAATACAAAGCCTGATGCTTTCACGAAGCACAATTACACATAGTGTATTAGGTAAACATTACAAGTAGAAGCCAACCATATCCAAACTTCATCCAGGCAAGATTTCCCAAGGTGTATCTTCAGTTCAGTGCCTTGTAAGTGCTGGTTGGTAACCAACTGATGCGCCAGGGCGGGCTGGTTTAGTTGACGTGATCAGTATTTCACAGCTTGCCCCACAGCACCCGTGCTGCTGGGTGGAGCAGGAGCTAACACTGGGGCTGGCCAGGCCATGGCTTCCCAGGCGCTGGTGACTCACTTTCTCTGCTGCTGACCTTAGCCATGTTTGCCATTCTTGCTGCAGCACCTGTCCTGAGCCTCAGGATGAATAAATTACGTGTGATTTGATCGAAGTAGAGACTGGAGCAGTGCTCAGTGCCAGGCTGAGGGTTAGCACCTAGGGGCATGTTCTTGTAAGTAGGCAGAAGGGATGAAAGGGCAAGGAGGAGTTGCCATGTTAAAATAAAAGGCTCAGGGAGTGGTGAGATGAGAGATGTGCTGAAGCTTAGCTAAATGCAAGTGCTGTGGCTCTGATATGTCAGTATTTGCTTTACACGACTCTGGCTTATGGGTCTCAGCCAGGTCCAAGTGGTGAGAAACTCCCAGCACATCAAGAGCGGTCATCCTGGCTGTGGAGGTGCTGGAAACAATCCCGTCAGTGCTCAGACTCGCATTTTAACAGGGATTTAGATCCTCAGTTTGGTTTTAATGCTTTCTTTTTTCTTTTTTTCTTTTTTCTTTCTCAAAAATAGTACCTTGCTGACAGCAATGGTTTTGGCCTTCATCACCCTCATCTTGAGGGCACGTTCATGTTCACCAGTTGTCATCATGTCTGGTCATACTTCTTATAGCTCTTAGATACCTCCAGCAGCCCTCGATAGGAAGCATGCTCTGGTATTTTAGCCATCTTCATCCTCCTGTTCACCATATGCTGGGACTGATTTATGAGGGATTACATCTGCATAATCACCAACCTGCTTTATGGCATCAGCTGTTCCAGTTGGCAGCACCAGGTGCTTTCCTCAGTCTTGCTGCTTTTTCCATTTGAGTTTTGATCACTGCCCACAAAACAAATGATCCTCCTATGGCCACCCAGATGGCTGCCATTTTCTTATTACCGTATGGTGCACCCCTCAGTACTTGCTACGCTGTTCTGGTATTGCCTGGCCAACCAGCTTTGCTGCCTTCCATTTCTCACAGACACAGAGCTGTTTGCACTCTTTGGTGATATGGTTGAAGCACCTTCTGACAAGGCAATTTCGGCGTCATGTCCTTCCCTGAGACCTCTACACACGCTTCATCTTAACAAAAGTGATCCTTCAAACTTATCAGTCCTTACATCTATCTTCTGCTTAGTGAAACGGGATGAGACTTATCCAGGAGTGACTGGAAAAAGTAGTTTTACTACTTAAATTAACATTTATGTCTTCAAAAGAAAATAATGCATTATCTTGACAACCTGTTGTCTTTTCCTTACCAGTAAGAAACTATTATTTGTGTCAGTGTGGTGTCCCTATTAAAGATTGCAATATTAGTCCCACTTGAATGTGTACCACAGACCTTGTTGTGTTTCGGGATTGTTTTTGTGTTTTTTCTTTGTTTAGAACAGCCATCTGGGACCTACTGTGTTATTTACCATAGAGATAATGCACAGCGATACATTTTAAACTGCTTTTTAATGTGTTGTATGGCAAATTGTGTCTGTTGCTGTGTTAGGTGTGAAATCATCTTAAGGGGGACAAGTGATGTTGGCATTTGTGCAGGCTTGTTGATTCTAACTAACATTTGCATTAGATTAGAACAGTAAAAGCTGTCGTCAGTGAAGAAACGCTTTGCATTTTCTCAATGGTATTTTAAAATGGAGCATTGCAAGTTCGAATGAGTCAGCTGAAATTACAGAAAATGTTTCCTTTAAAATATCATCTGAACAGAAACAGCTGTCATATCACAGAGAACCTGAAACAAAGCATAGCACGAAACTTGGTTGGCATGTAATAACCCTAGTATTAGAATCTGTAACGTTTTAATTTCTTCCTTGGGATATCTTTTGTGCCCTTGGAATAGTGCATTTGCATGTGAATGGGAAAAGCTAAATTCTATTCCTAGGTTTGTGCAAAGAAGCTAATTTCTAACACTATTGATAAAGGAACTTCTTCATTTTTATTTCTAGCATCATTGTATCAGACTAAAACTCCTCTTATTGCCATCAGTGTGTTTGTCAGCTGAAGTTCTGAGATCATCTAAATATTTTATGAGATTCATTGAACAGTGAAAATAATCTTTGCTAAGACCTGTCTCACTAGTAGATTAATCAGTGCAATAGTTTCTCTTTCTTGTAGGAAGTTATTGGTAGTCAACTTAGTTTATGCTCCTCTTTCTATTTACTTTTGGAACCACCCCCTGAAGCACCATGAATACCGGTTCATTTTAATTCACTGAAAATGACCTGACAAATTTTTAACAGATACTTCTATTTGGTTTTGTTTAGCAAACAAACGGGGGAAAAAATCAAACCAAAAATAGTATTTTATATTGGTCCATTTTGATGCTATGGCATAATATGAAATATCATTTTTGGAAGGGCAATCAAAATGAAATCTTGAGTATGTTTGAAATCAAATTGAGCTGGAGGCAGGGCAAACACAAGGCGTTTTATTTGTTGCAAAGAAGTTTCACATAGGAGAAAGATAAGAGTGACTGGGTAAACAAGTAGCATTTAGATAGATTAAACTGTAAAATGAAAGCAGTAGATTGATGGACAGAAAATGTTTTATGTCTATTCTCTCAGCTATGTTATCCATTTCATGGAGAGCGAAGCAGCAGGCTGACTTTTTCACCTCTCCCGCTGGTTATGTAAAATGGCAGCTACTGTATTTAGTCACATTGTCACTTTAGATTAAATATTTCCAGAACTCAGCACAGAAATATAATCAACACACTGAAAGCCTTTCCTGAATGAGGAGAGGAGGATAATGATAAAAAAATGAGTGGAATATTCACAGTAACCCTTCCTCTCTATTTAGTGCTGGCACAGAATGTAGATGAAGGGGATCATAATCTCCCGCTGCTCTTGCTGGAGGTCTCACTTCGTTTAAAAGGAAGATGTATCTGGGTCTTAAGAACTTGCTAATGGTGTGCTGCACTAAAGGCAACTTGCCTTTAATATTTTAAGTGGAGCTTTTTTCTTTCTTAGCCCGTTCCCCAGCGTGGTGAGGATTTCTACATTCACAACTGAGGGTGAAACAACCTGAAGAAAGATGGTGGAGTGCAGACTAGCCATTGTGGCTGAACTCACTGCTGTAGGCTCATGTCATTAAATAAGCTCAGAAAAACAAAACGTACTTTGGAGTTTGGAGACCTTCTAGCGCTAAAGCAGTAGGGCTTTGCTGAGGTTTATTAAGTAGTTAGGGTGAGCCCCGTGTCTTTCTGAACTTAGTGTGCAAATTAGAGACCTCAGTTTGGGGTTAAAAGGATGAAGAAGGTAAAAAACAAAACAGAAAAACCAAACCTGAGAAATAGTGTAGAAGTGTGTTAAGGGGTTTGACTTACTCCATTGTACCTGTGTATTGTAGAGGGTGTGATCATCAGGTTTCCTGATGCAGTTCAAGTTTACTGCCAATACTGAAAGCCAAAGATGAATCAGAGATGGAGGGGAAGCTTTCTGCTATCGACTGTCTTGTGTCTGATGACCTAACTATCGTAATCAATTCTGGAAACAGTTTAATTTTCCCCGCAGGTGTTCTTTTATTTAAATAAATAAACTAGTGTAGCAGCAATTGCATCAAAACCAATAAAGGGTGCCTAAATATTTTTTTGGCTTAAGTATCAGAAAGATTTTGCACAAATATTTATATTTTATATATGTATGAACCCACCGTACTTTTCTGGGCCTTTTGCAGTAGGTATAAGATGGCCTCTTTGTCACCAACTGTCTGAAATAAGGGGAGAAATAAACACAGGTGAAGATTTAAAACAGAAGGACTGGGAGTGTATTCTTTACATGACAAGATTGAAATGAATGATGCTTATATTAGTGTTAACACTTGGGAAGGGTCTGTCCAGGTAGAGAAATCCTCAGTCATCCGGCAGCTCGACAGAAAGGAGTGCCAAAACCAAAAATGTAGCATAATTTAACTCCACTAAGGAAAGGGGAATGAAAGTATAAGCACCAGCTCATTTGTTCTCAGTGTCCGATAGCAGAGCTGTTTCTGGAAGACACGAGAATCACAGTATTGCTGCGCCCTGTAATAGTAGGGCACAAAATGGTACAGCCTGGTTTGGCATCTTTGAGTTCCCATCGAATTGTTAGTGTTACTTTAATGTTCTTTTTCGGGGTTGCACTTTATTGTTAGCTGGTGGCTGGCTTGTCTTAAACCGCCTGAGAAACTCTGTCTGAAAATTAAGGGATGCCTGGCTTGCTTTTTTCTCCTTGGTCAAGGATCTCAATACTTATCATATTGAGCATTCTGGTACTTCTTAACCAATTAAAACTCCTGTTCTGTATCTAATAAGCTACCTTCCTGCCTTTTCACCCCGCTACACAGACATTAGAGATGTAGGAGACTTTACAGCTTTTTTATTACTTCCCTTACACTCTTTTTGAACTTGCCTAGAGGATTGATTTTTAAAAAATATTCTTCCCAGTCCATGATCTCTCCTGACAGTACCAGCCCAAGGCACAGTGCTTGCTGTTGAGTTATAACACTCTAGACTCAAGCATGCTTCTCGTGCTTTGCTGCTGAGGCTGCCATTAAAGAAAGGGTAGTTTGTGCCTGGATCACCAAAATGATGCGTCTGAATCTAAAAACCAGGGGGCTTGCAGTAAGTGGAGTATTTTGCATCTCTTTTGGTTTAAATATTTATTTTAAATTTCTTTCAGAAATACAGAGCGGTTTGTGGGTCAGAGCTGCAGAGCGTTAGCCACGTTTGTTGAATGAAGGCTTGCTGTTTGATCAAAACCATTCATAACAATTAAAGTCGAGATAACAGCTTTCATTTATTAGACACCTTCTAGGCAGATGGATCCTCAGGCCCATGGCAAAACTATACAGTGTACAAAAGAATTGTTTTATCTTCCCTGCATTCCTGTTGCCTCAGGGACACGAGGCAGCAGTTGTTTCAACTGAGTATGTGTTATGCACTGACGTGCTGTAGGGAGGTTTTATCTGGAATTTTCCCAGGATGTGTGCTGACAGTGTGCTTTCATTTGTGTGAAAGGCCTCTGTACTACAAGAAGCAGATTGATCTTTCCTCAGCCCTCCCTTGGGAAGACAGCATCTTGCTCCCCCTTCTTCCTGTGGCATCAGATACTTAAGGGCTTAAAGAAACTGAGCCGAAATCTCTTCTGCACAAACTAATAAATTGTGGGCACTATTAGTGTCCCTTCACTGACCTCAGCGGTGATCATGTGGGCACATTTGCTGGTTGAGTAACAAGTGTTGTAATTCATGTACTTTGTGAATTAATTCAGCTTCAATAAGCAGAAATTGCTAAATGGTGTCAAATTAGGGGTAGAAGTTTTATGAAGCAAGAGCCTTTTTCTCCTAGAGATGAGACCAGCTAACAAGTTATCTGGTCTTTTTAAAGATAAAATATGTAAAAAGGACAAGATTTGGCATTCCCCAAATCAACTATCGTTGTCTAATTTTTACATCAGAGCCACAATGGGGTGAGCATGTTTCAGAAACTTGATTATGTCATACATACAGTAAATTTTGCGAACTATATTAGTTTTGTGCTTGCTATTATATTGAGTTGTTACTTGCACACCACATAAATCAGTCTTTTTATAATAAGGATTTCAAAGAACAGTCCTGAGTTTAATGTTGACACCATATAAATGGCTTGTTTACATCTATAATTTGCGGTGCTTACCTGGCTTCAAAAAACATACAACTTACATACAACTTCTCTAACAACTTCTTGTATAGTCTCCAGCTGCAAGGCAATAGGTTTTGTAGATGTAGCAGCTTGCAGTTGTGTACTCTATGATTTTGGTTAATAAAATTCTCATTACTACCTTTTCCTATAAGAGATTGTTGGGTGTAGCCAGAATTTTATGATTAGGTGCACATATTTTTATAATGGATTCTGTTACAGAGAACAACTTGCCACACTGCCATGCAAATCCTGTGGATTCCGTCAGCGTGCTCCAGCAGCGTTACCACCAGAACAGTTTATTAGAAATGGGGATGGGGACAGAATGATTTTTGGCACTTGTTAGAAATGAAACAGGGCACTGTCTCTAGTGAACTACCAGAATTTCTCATTTTCTTTGTCTTTCTCAGCTTTTCAGCTCATTTCAATTTCATTTACTTGCTCCATGACCCTGAAATTATTCCAGTGGTTCATACACTGACCCCTTCCCTCCCACCTTTTCTGACTCCTTCCTTCTACGTGGAGATTTTTACAGAGAGATGTGAGAATAGACCATCTCAAAGATAGGTTCTTATGACCCTATTGTGATTTTTATTGGAGCAGCTTGCACAGCAAGCTGCCGCAAAAGAGATGCCGAGCAACATTTCTTACATAGAAGGAAGCAGAAGGCAAGGTGAAGGCATTGATGGTTCAAACCAGTAAACACTTTCTTCTGTGTTTGTTATTGTACTTCAGGGATAACAACTCTTTAAGTCTTTAGTAAAATACCAGAAAGGACTGTGCTTTTCTTTAAGCTCTATAAACCCCCAACATTACAAACCAAGAGTCCTAGAGCTCTTCATTTAAATGGACAGTTGTCTAAGAAGAAATGAGCCCTAGGTAGAACGGTCCATTATTTTCATCAGTTTACCACAAATTCATGTTAGTTCTCATATGGCAGATCTAAAACTCGGTACCAGGACTATGGTTTTGCAGAGTGGCTGCTGGTGAGCTCCCGAGGGGCTGCCTGCACCACCTTAGCCACGCTGCAGAGTCTCCCCGTGGTGGTATTTTCACGTTGTTCCTGTTGGCATTAAATTTTTGAGACTTACTAAATTCAGCTGATGCTAAAGCTTACTCAGTTGTCTCACCAGCACATGGATTTATTGTTTCGTTTGTTTTCCTCCCTTTTTATCTCTTCTGAGCCTTTTTGAATCATAAATGACTGCTCTAATTAGCTATTCAGCAAAGGTAAGAACTTCTTGAGCTCTTCTGGCTACTGAAATTCTTTCTTTCGTACATGTACTTTTAGGCTGAATGTGATTTATATACCATAGAATAGTTACTAAAAACCCTCCTCTTTCCTAAGAAAGAAAGTGTTCTTTTTACTTCAATAGAAAACATTTTTCCTGTGTGTTTTGCAAAATGTAACTAATTTCTTTTACACTTTCATTGATTGGATTTTGCAATTCAAAACATCTTTTACCAGTACACTTGTATGTATTAAAGTGAAACAATTTGTCTGAAATGAGATGCTTCACGCTCAATTATATCTAAATTTCTCATCTACAACTCTTGATTTCAATCTCGGGTGTCTGTGCAGCTATTGAGGCTGAAACAATGTAGAAAGGAAACGCTGTTATTTTCAATTTGTAGCAATTATGCTCAAGAGTGAGGCAGATGGGGTGGTTTTGAGTTTCTGTGCATGGACCAGGCAGGCAGCTTGTGGAAAGGTTGGCTGAGTACTGTTATACCCGAGGCACTCTTCCTGAGTATGGACTGCTGGACATAATGTCTCAAACGCCCTCTGAACAGAGCAGTACTCCAAGGTGCAGTTAAGTCCTCCCATGCGTAGGACACCACTTAAGCTTTAGCAGAAATAGGGTTTGAGTCTGTCTATTGTGGAAGATGGGAAAGCTTTCTGGAATCAAGGCCGTAAGTAGATGCCTTAACTTTGCTCTGTTTTAATATGAGCATGATGAAGTCACTGCTATTATGGATATGTGTCCTTTGGGGCAGATTAACAAGAAATTGAGAGCGTTAATGCAGCCTGGATGTACCTACTCCCAGTAAGTTTGATGTACCCAAGAAGAGTAAAACACCATATCCTGATATAATTAATGCAGAGTCTGGAATTAAGTGTCTACCACAGTCCTCCCTAGTGTTGAATAGTTGCACACTGGAGCTGAAATCCTCAGAACAGCATTGGGAAGTTGTGAGTGTACGTTGTTGGGCTGAACTGGAAGTTGTGAAGCACTATGGACATTATTATTGTAATTGGTATTCCAGTAGGACTTGGAGGACTCAGAAAAGTTCTGGAGCCACTTATATGGATTTTTTTCTCCAAGTTCTCATGAAAATGTTATTTTATCCAAATGTTATGTAATGTATGATATTTGTTAAGTGGCCTTGGTGCGGGGCATAGAAACTACATCCCTCTGTGCTTAGTGCTATAAGCCTGCAGAGCTGTTCTCCGTGTTGTTCTCTCTCACTGGCTCTGTGAAAATTTCTGGTCTACAAAGTAGAACAGCTTTGAGAGAAGGGATAGAAAGCAAATGTTATCATCATATGCTGTGGCCTCACAGTGGGAAGGTGTGCTTGTAAAATAAAGGTGATGGGGAGATGATTCAGAGCATAAGACAAAGGTCAAAATGACAAGACTGCCCACACAGTTCAAGACTTCAAGTCCCACCTTACAATTAAAGGTCCTTTCTGTGAGGAATAAATGTCTGAGTTGGCATCAGGACATGATGGAACTGAACCCAGTTTGCCATGTGCTGAGTAAGTGTGACTCCGCTGGCTGCTGTGCTCCTGGGGAGAGGGGACAGGGAGGCTCTGACCCTCCCCGCTGCCTTTTGTGAGCCTGTACCCAGTCTCTGGGAGAGTTGATGAGAGCTCAGGCCATGCCTTCAGCAGAATGCTAGCCTCTATTTGACAGTCTGGTCAAGTCCATGCTCTGGGAATAGCTCTTGTCAGCTTTGAAGCAGAACTAGTCAAAAAGAGATTCTACAGCAAATTACTCCTTGCTCTGGGGGCCGTATTGAGAGGCAGTGCTAGAGATAATCCAGGGCGTTGGGCGGCCTCGACCTCCACACTGTTCAGGAGTGCTTGGGCTGAGGACAGGGTCCCCTGGAAGGTCAAGGACAGCCCTTTCTTCTATGCAGTGTTTCTTTAGACACCTGGAGTTTTGTCTGGCTGATTTTGCTGCAAGTCAGCTTAACTGTGTACCAAGAGACTCCTTGATCTATAACACTTTTTTCTTTGTTCATGTGGCATCCTCTTCTATTCTTGTCCCTTCTCATGGGTTCTTTGGCCAGATGGTTTTTGGTTTAGGTGCCACCCACTCAGAACTCGAATTTGAAATAGAAAACCAGAAAACAGATTTGCCAGTGATGAGAGATGTCCAGGTGTGTGTGTCTTTTCAAAGAGTCACCTAAGGCTGTCCCCTCTGTGTTTTTGGTGTTGTCCCATCACCCATTTCGACTGCAGTTGAGAATGAGGGATGGCAAGGATGAGCATTGCAATCAAAATGGAGTTTGCAGGTGACTCAGGCTTTACAGAGCATTTATTTGTTGTGCACTGATTCCCAAGGCTCAGTCAATTTTTGTTAGTCTTTTGAGTGCTCATTACGTAGGCGACTATGACCATCTATGAATCATTTTGAAATCACATTTCTTTTTGACTATAAACATAATGTAATATAGGCTGTTAAATTAAGCACTGCAGATTGTAAAGGTAGTTACGGGCCAGATTCAATTCATGCATTTAGTGGGGGGAAAAAAAATGTTTTGAAGAAGTAAAGTCCTGCTGCTTAGTGAATGCTGAGTACAATTAAGCTTCATTCTGTTATAGGATCCTGTCAGCAAAATAAATGCCTGCTAAGGTGAAGAATATGAAAACTGCAATGCACAACTAAATTGAAAACCTGCCAGCTTACCTGCAGCTTTTTTGTTCCTCGATCATTCTGAAGTTAGATGAGTACAGGAATTAGGCTCGGAAAGAGATACAAATACATTATTACCTTTCATTTTGTGATGTTCATGCTGGTATCTGTTTGTAGAGCTAGAGCTTCAACTCCACACAGTGTGAAAAGAGATTGGACTATCTAATCCTTGCAAAAGTAGAGAGGAGTCATGTTTTAAATTGCGTTGCAGCAATACTAATAGAGAGTTTCCAGGTTCTTCAGTCATGCCATCCAGTGAAAGCTAAGTGCTGAGAATGTGCAAATTGAGACTTTATGAGTGGACTGGTTTTCTGCAAGAGTTTCCAGTTTGGATGTTGCAGATTCTCCAGTATTGAACATGTCTTTTGGATTTTAAAACAATAAGTAATAAAATTGCATAGTTGTTTTGTTACTAAAATGCACCAGGTTAGAAAAAAACCCCAAACAAATGGAATTTTATCTCTGCGATCTAGAGTTTGAATGTATGAGCGTTTTTTTCTACGCTGTAATTTTGTTTCTATCTTGTTCCTAGAAACTCAGACTGTTTGCATGTTGTAAATAGGAAGCTGTTGTGTGAGGAATTTGGAGCATGTTCATAACCTTTAATTTTTAAGATGTTCTCTTCCAGTAATATTTTATTGCCATATATAAACATGAACGTTGTGGGTGACCCTGCCTTGCAGAAAGCAACATGAGTTTTCACAGGTATAACATTCAGGTCCTCCTAATTCCACAGTGTAATTTCTGCCACCTGCTATTAGGGTGGAAAAAAAAAACCAAACCACAACAAACCCAGAAACACTGTAAGTAGTTTAGGCCGATAATTTACTCCGAGTTTTCATGGTAAAGGCTGAAGTAGAAGAATAGTTTACTTTGAAGTTGTACCTTATTCTTGGGTGTAGTTCTACGTACACCTCTGTCTGGATCTTATTTGAAGGGAAGTGCTATGAGAAGATATTCTGTTTAGATGTATCTCATCTCTGGCAATGATCACAAAAATAATGGTTGTAAAGGAATTAAGTATTTTATGTGTTTCCTTCAAATTTCTCTGTTTTGGATGAGTGTGTTTTTCTTAGTAAGGATTAGTGTTATTGCCACAGGTGTAATGCAGAATAAAATAGTATTGTATCCTTTATAAAATAGAACATTTTGCACTATTTTAATTCCATAAATCTCATAAATATTGAGAAACAATTTTATTTACGAATAAAATCCCACCAATTTAGCTATGACAAAGTGGGGAAAAAATACATGAAGAAGTTTCCCCTTTATTAATGAGAGGGAAGTGGAGAGATGTGAGGTGAGTGGGGAGAGGAGGGAGAGTGAGTCAGGAGGAGAGAAGAGGGGCTGGGCTGAGGCTGAGGGGATGTGAGGAGCGAGTCTAAATTTTGTTTTGGGGGGAACACACTGGGAAAGGAGAAGAGTTGCTGAATTAGGGCTAAAATAGCTCTGGAGAAGCATATGGTGTCAGGAAGAAAGGAAGTGTGAGGTAAGTATCTGTTTCCCTCGGAGGTGACTGAGTTTTGTTTAAAAGTCTTTTCCAGGGAGTGCCAAAGCTGGGTTGTTGGGATGTGGGTCCCAGGCCCCAATCTTCTGCAATGT
>JAAGNO010015432.1:33775-93706 GCA_033439905.1 Ceryle rudis
ACGGTCCTTGTACGAATTAGAGGTTATGTGCTATTTTATCACAGTGCTCAGGCTGGGGCTGACCTGGGGCTGCAGCTTCTTGTGCTGAGGTTTCTGCAGCTTCAAGCTGTGCTGGTCTGACCCCCGTCCTGCTCCCTCCCCATAGAACTGCCGCATGTCTCATCTGTTTTTCTAGCTTTGCATTGCAGACCCCTGGCAGATGCGCTCTCCTGCCTGTGCTTAAGTCCTCGTCCTCTGCACAGACATCAGAGTCACTAAGTCTGTCCTTTGCTGCTGGCAGTGGTGTTTGATGGTGGTGAGTGTGACAACACACATTCCCCTTCTTCACAGTTAGTCCCAGTGCAGGGTTTTGGCTTCAGAGCTGGTGGTGGATGCAATTTTTTGTTGTATTTTTTTGGAATACAGTCTTGCTAGAAATACAACTGATACTTTGTAATGTGTTGTGTTGGTTTTAACAGACAGTTATTTTTGAGTTGAAATAAAAGCCATAGTTTATACATCCCGATTTAACAGCTGGCTTTTAGTTTTGAACATTTTCCTTTCACCAGTATCACACCTTATCTAACAAAGCAGGATTTCTGACATTTTTATGAACTGTAGATTGATGCAATTATCAGAAGAAACTGAAATTTGAACCAGTGAAATCTTTTTGCCATCATCCTAAAATCCAAGGTGACTGAATAGAAGAAACCTGGTGCTCTTTTGTCTCTTGGTCTTAAAAGACCTTAGTTAAATGCAAACATCTAGGACCCTGAAACACAGAAAAGCTTAATACCATCATTTGATTTTCCCAACCATTTAAAACAAAAATAAAAGTTGGCTCAAGTTTTGTTAGGAACTATAATTAACAGCACGGTTCAGGTTCTAATTTTCTTGTTTTCCTCATGATTAATGTCATACGTTATTTGTTCAGTTCTCCAGAGTTTTGAAAGAGATCCCTGAGTGGTTTGGTACTTCCAAACTATTTGTTTAATATCTTATTGCTGCATATCACCGATGCTTGATGATCTGCTTATAGTTGCGTTTGAAGAGTTTATTCCCATGCATTTTATCAATACAATATGTCCATTAATTCTTAATGTTCAAATTTTTTTCTCATTTTCTCTTGTGAAATAATATTTTCAATGAAATAGAAACAAATGCTGCTGTTTAATATATATTTTTTCATTATTATTTATGTTTTTCTATCCCTGGTGGTTGAGCTGGAACCATTATCTTATTCCTCCTAAAACTTTAGTATTCTCTGCCTTCTTCTGTCCTTTGTTACTCTATGGCAAGTCTGTAACGGCGTGTGTAGCCTACCTAGGGTACAGACTGCCCTCCCATAACCCACTTGACTGCTCAGCATAAATGAGATTTTTTAATGGTCTGGTTACTTGTCATTAACTGGTTTAGACAGGCTTGAATTTTGTCACACATCTTGACCTTTATTGAACCAACAACTTTGGCAAATATAAAGGTCAAGAAATTCTGGCCTCGGCACCCCTTTTTAGAATTACGTTGTTCGCATATGCCAAAATCCAAATCTCTGGTCACTGAAAGTGCTTCTATAAATACAGAGAATTATTCTACTACCTGAATGGAGCTGGAACATTAAAATGTACTGTACGTTATCAGGGGGTTAAGTAATTCCTCCTGAGGAGAAAACAGAATACACAAAACTTAAACCCACCATATTTTAAGGTGTAGCAGCTGTCAAAAAAGTCATGCTTCCTATCCTATTGTCCTTAGGCTGGCTTTTTAGAAGGCTGTTTATAGTGGTTGCAGCAGGAGTAGTTCAGGGTTGCAGAAGATGAAGGCAAGGAGCAGAGTCACTGTTGTTGGGTGCCACCACCACACTGCCTGGCCTAGGCTTACCTCTTCATCTGTCTTCACGAGACTTGTTGTCTGTTAGCAGCCTAAGCATGATGTGAACCGAGTAATGGGTGCTTAACCTGTGTGTTTGCTCCTTAAAACACGGAATAAAGAGTTGGCAGCAACAGTGGGCCTTTTGTATAGTAAAAATGTCATACGGACAGGCATATAGACTTAGACGGGTACCCCTCTGTGCAGAATAAACAGTGCTGGTGGAACCTTCAGCTTATCCTACATAAAAAATGAACAGTTTTCATGGAGTTACTGTGTCTGTAGAATTCAAGAGGAGTACCAAAGTTCATATGCAGTCTGTACATCAGTGTCTTGTTTAAATATTGAATGTTAGACATTCTTTATGAGAGCAGTCAAGTTCAACCTGTGCTTTTGCGTTACTGAGACAACATTTAATGCATTTGTGTTCAATAGAGGAAGAGCAAAACCAACATTTTTATCACGAGGAAGTTAAAAAGCCATCATCGCTCATTTGTGGAGCAGCCCTTCTATTTGTGAGTGTGATTCATGGCCTGCTGGTGTTCTCTGTAACCTTTCCGTGAATGTAGGGCACTGTTGTCTACCCGTGTGTGCTGCTCTCGTAGTCCCATGGGTCTATAGCTATTAATAGTCCTTATTTCCAGGCTTTCTTGAATTGTGCTTTTCTTTCCCTGTGGTTCATTTGTCCTAGGTGTTTATGAGTCTTGTAGCTTTGACTTTTGTGAGCTGTAATTGGGGCCAGACGCGCTCCTGTGTCAATATTCTCTAAAATCTGTGAGGGTACAAAGAGTACAATTTACAGTTGTGCTTGTAAATGGCAGAAGCAAATACCCTAATGAACGTGACATACAGCTTTACGTAAGAAAGCGCTCTGTGTCATTGCCCTTGATTTTAGCTGCAGCCCTTTAAAGCTGCTCAAGGTGCATGAATTTTGGGTACGGTTTGTGCCTGTAAATAAGTGAGGCATTTCATATGTCTGTCTTTAATTTTATGAGTAAAAGTAAGTGATAATCAGTCAAGGGTGCACAAGATGTTGAAAGGTTACAAAGTGTTGAATGTCAGTAATTCAGAACTCCTAACTTTATGGGAGGGCTTCTCTCACCGGCTTGGGGTACAGTGCTCAGGCAAAGGCTGAAGAACAGCATGTGTCAGGTAACAGCAAGAGGTGTGAAGGACAGAAAGATCAACAGAAGACAATCAAAATCTGCAACTTCTTGTAGTAGTGGTGCAAGATTGTAATCAGCCCGATTTTCTTCAGAATTTGGAAGCCCCACGGTACCAAATACAGATGTCCTAGCTGTCATATTTTGAGATAAAACGAATGAGGTGTTTTTAAATACAGATGCACTATACGCTCAGCTTAACAAGATTATTTATGTTCCTTCATCAGTGTGAGTCATCTTATCCTCTTCTGTGAATAACAAGATTTAGTAAGTGAAGTCAGAGTTGTGAGCTGATCAACTTGAAGGGCTTCTCAACTTCACATACTTCTAGACATTGAAAGGCAGCACTAATGTGTCCAGAGAAGCTGTGAAACAAGCCTGAACTATTTACTATTCAGTTTTAATTGTGGAATGTATTAATTGCCCTACTTTGCTATTTAGTGATCTAAACAAGCCATCCCATTTGGTGTATTTTTGTTGTTGACAGAATTGTGCCAAGAGTCTTTCATTTGAGAGTAAAGTCAAAATGTTTAGAGACAGCTGCCTTTGAGTGATACTGTAATTCTTCATGTTGTTTCAGACATTGATACTTTCACTTCTATTATCTTTTCCTCTCAATATATATTCCTTTAACATCACAAGACTCCAGAAACTGAGACACGCATACTTCTGCTTCTAAACTGGGGTTTTGGCACACAACCACAAGCTTTACTGGTTCTGGTGCTTCTTTGCCCCTTCAGGTAATCCTTGTTAGTCTAGTGCAGTAGCTGCTATCTACTCAGTATCGTAACACACTAATATAACTGACTTAAAGGCTGACACAAGGTCCCTGGTTCATTGTGAAGGTCAGCAGCCGGGCAGAAAAAAGGGCAGGAATAGTCGATAGCTTAGACAGAGAAATGATAAATACAGATACTTGTTTCTTCATTTAAACCCATCGTTTCAGATGATAAAGACCCATCAAAAGGAAGACTAAATGAATATGCCGGTTGCCCTCATCCTCTTTGTTCACTCTGGCGGGTTGTTGCCACATGGATCCTATTTAATAACAACTCTGAATTACGTATTGTGCCCGGTGACTTCTGCCCCAGCACAGCAGGTGAGCACAGCATAGATGAGTACACCCTAAATTCCTTGACTGTAAGTTCTCCAGGCCAGAGGCTCTAACTTGATTCATTTATGATGCTTGAAGGGCTTCTCAACTTCACATACTTCTAGACATGAATGATGAGACCTTGATCTTTGGTGAAGAGCTAACTGAACACAAAGAGTGTGTTATCCTTCATCTTAGAAGGAAGTCGGAAAATAGCATCTAACACCTTGGGCATCTATGTTGGTATGATTTGAAATAGGATCTCAGTATGAAACAGTGGCTAGAAAGTAAAAAATGACTCCGGTTATGTTAAATCTCAGCTTTTTATTAGTGCCCACACCAGGATCAGTAATGTTTTACTTCTCATAAAGGAATTCTTACTGTGCAGAGAAAAAGGCACTAACATTTTCTCACAGTTTAGTGTACAGTCACTGTATCATCGTTTTTATAATTTTAATATTTTTCCATGTGTCTTAAAATATTTTAATGCAATAAAAGCTTTCCTTTCACTTCTTTTAATCACCATTGATTTCACTATGACATTCTGTTCCCAGATTAATGTTCCTGTATTGTATAATACAGGTTGTAATATTAATGAAATATCCAAAATAACCCATGTTTCCTTCTTTTAAGAAATCTAATAATTATTTTGCCCCATGGCAGACAATTTTGCTCCTGTTGTATTGAAAAATACATTATTATTTTCTTTTCCAATAGCCATTAAGATGGATATTTTTCAATGTATTAGAAGATCATTATGAATTCAAAATCGACTTATGAAACTGGTAATTTGCCTGTCAAAACCAGGCCACAGATGTAGCTGAAAGAAGTATACTAATGGAATGGCACTAATGCAATTTCACAAATAACTTAATGAAGCATGTAAAGCATATTTCTTCCATTAAGTACACATAGCATGGAGTCACATCTTGCTTACTGGGTGTGAAAAATATTGTTAATCAGCTTAAAGATGAAGAGACTCTTCAAGGTTATGCTACTGAAAGCCATAAAATGGAAAAAAATCAGAGAAGACTGGTAGGAAAATGCAAAGCACCACTATCTTTTTGGATATGGGCTTTCCTTGAGGCCCTTAGCTCCAGGAAGGAATGTCCTGATGCAGGGGATGATTCTTGAACACACAGGCAGGTGCTCGCAGAAGTTCTGCTGCCTTACCCTGAAGTGTAGAATGAGGGAAGAAACAAAGTAGAGGTGATGTTTCAGATGATGCTAAGCCCAAACCCACTAAGACACAAGCCTACGCTTAGCATACTCATGAGGCTTTGTAGAGCTCTAGACCCCTTTGTAATCCTCTTGGGTACCAGCCCAGCCACAAAGCCCTTGTGGGTTTTTCCCAGCTCTGCTATACTGGCAGGAATTCGTAGGCATTACTTGAGAGTATTTATGTCCATAAAGCTCATCATAAACTTACTGCTTCTTGAGTGGAGCGAGGAGATGCACACAGGCAATTACCTTTCCTCCATCCTTCCTTTGTCCCATGCTTAGGTGTCAGACCGTGCCACGGAGCTCTGTGCTCATCCAAGTGGCACTGATGTCACCTCAGCACCGCCGTGTGAAATGCCTGCGTGAGCATGCAGGCAGTGACAAACACGGGGCTCTCCCTGCTGCTGTCGCTGCCTGCTCGCGTCTCAGCAGAGACATCTGTCATTGTTCAGATGAGTAGAGCGCTGAACAATAACAGACATGAGAACAAGGCAAAGGAAATGAAGAAGCACTACGATAAACGAGGGGGTCCCCCCATGAAGTTATTTAAGGTCATTATAGCTTAACAAGAATGTGTTTAGAGGAGTTAAATACCAGACCCAGGATTATTCCCATAAGCCTCCCAAATCTTTCCTTTCCTAAAGGTCAGTGTGACAGAACATGCAGTTGGCTTCTCACACTGAGAGCGTCTATCGTGGAAAATCTATACTCCCGATTGTATTTTTTTTCAGTTTTCAGAGTGAGCTCAGCCCACCGTGCCCGGTTACGTTAGTGTCACTGTCTAATGCCATTAGCATAAAGGCACTGAATGCCAATACAATGTTAATCTACGCCATTCAGAGTGATTCTGTACTTTAAACCCCGTTTCTTTTTAAAGAAAGCAGTTAAAAATCCCTTTAATATTTTATTTCAACATGGACTATTTTTGCTGAAGTATAAAAATAGTTGCCACTATTTCCTGTGGTAGGTGCTAGTAAATTAATCTGTATATATTCTTGTTTACAATGCCAAGTATCAAGGAAGCAAAGCCTGTAGTGTCACTGTCCAGTACAGTGCAGACTAGAGGAAAAAGTAACTTCTTTAGTTATGTTTTAAAGCCTTGAGTTAGCGAAGCATTTAAGAACAAATTTTATTCATCCAATCTTTTTATCATGTACTCACTTTAGCTAATGACAACAGGTAGTGTTGTTGGACTTCTGTTTTAAGCTCCTTGGCTGATGACTGAACTCTAGTCACCAATAATTCATAAACATAGTGAAAATGCAATTTTCAGTTGAACTAAGCCCAAACACGTTCATATTCTTGATGAATATAAAGTGAAATCTGGATACTGTCAAGCTGAAATGTTTATTCTGGGTTTTAGAAAATACCAAAAAAGATTGATATTTGATAAAAGGGATACATTGCAAAAGAAAACATTGCATTTTATTTTTGAACTTTTCAGATAAAATCTACATCCTGACCTGTATCAGCTATAGTGTGTCCAGCAGGAGTAGGGAAGCGATCGTGCCCCTGTACTCAGCACTGGTGAGGCCGCAGCTTGAGTACTGTGTTCAGTTTTGGGTCCTGCGGGATAAGAAAGTCATTGAGGTGCTGGAGCGGGTCCAGAGAAGGGCAATGAAGCTGGTGAGGGGTCTGGAGAACGTGTCTTACCAGGAGATCGGAGGGAACTGGGATTGTTTATCCTGGGGAAGAGGAGGCTGAGAGGAGACCTTCTCGCTCTCTACAACTACCTGAAAGGAGGTTGTAGTTCCATGGGTGTTGGTCTCTTCGTCCAAGTAACTGGTCATAGGACAAGAGGAAATAGGCTTAAGTTGTGCCAGGGGAGGTTTAGGTTTTAGGAAGAATTTCTGTATTGAAAGAGTGGAGAGGCACTGGAAGAGGCTGCCAGGGAGGTGGTGGAGTCACCACCCCTGCAGGCGTTCATTTTAAAAAGCATGTAGATGTAGCACTTCAGGACATGGTTTAGTGGTCATGATAATGATGGGTAGATAGTTGGACTTGATGATCTTAAAAGTCTTTTCCAACCTTATGATACCGTGATTCTGTTTTGGATGAAAAATGCTGAATTTGGATTAGAAAACATTGAAGGGAAATGTTCAAATTTATTCTCAGTTCTACGTAATTTTTGGTAAGTTGCTTAAAAAAATTAAACTTGTCATATCCTGATGTTGCTAAATCTGCACTAAATACTTAGCTGAAAAAATTGGAAATAAAAACCATTGAAGCATCTTTTCAAATTAAAGGAACTCTAGTCTTTATTAGAAATGTAACAGGTAGCACTCTGAAGAGTTCTCATTTTTGTCTCTGTATAGAATGGAGTTTATAGGGACGCATGGCCTTCCTTCTCTCCTTCTGACTTTTGCCCTTTCTCATGGTGCTCAGAAGTGAACTTGGAGTTTACTAACATACTGCAGTCAGCAACCCGATTCTAACAGGTTGAGTAAAATAGCTCATTGTGTTGTGCCTGTTTCACTGCTGGATTCAACAACTGTCCTTCTAAGAGCTGACCATTTCAAAAAATAGCAGTCAGGGAAAAATGCTTTCTTCCAGTATTCCAAATCCTTTTTTCCAACAATGAAGGAAAAGCTCCTTTTATTAATTCTTTTATAAACCAGCATTCCTTTTACATGAAAAACCACTGTTCTCATCTATAAATGTGAGAACCAGTAAAAGAATTGCAGCGGTTCCTTTCGCTACATGACTATAAACCAGGGTGAAGGTTTCACTAATCTTGTTGATTTCTTACCTCCCAGTTCTCTTTAGTCATCCATACCAACACAACCAGTCTGGAAAATGTTGGACAGTAAAAAGTTTTTGGAGTTAGCAAAAGATTTTACTGAAAAAAAAAAAAAAAAATTGTACTTGCCATGTTTTTAAAAAATTAGCGTTCACTTTGTAGGATTATCTGGCATTTCATTGAAAATCCTTTGGAATATATGCTCCTAATTACAGCGTTATTGAAGAATGCTGGGGAAATCATTCACTGGTTTGTCTAATAAAATCTCTGAGGAAGTTTAATTTACGACATCTGTATTCATGATTAATTTCTACTCATGTATTTGATGTGCCGTGCTGCTAAAGTCAATGGGAATTTGCAATGGAAACACTGCAGATTTACCCACCTAATTTTTGCCCCCAGGGCAATCCATCAAGTGTAAGGTTTTGGAAATCAGATTTACATTCCGGTTCTCAGCTACAAGGTTAATTTCCCTCTGGTTGCTACCTGAAAGAAATCAGGAATTAATATCATTGATTTCAGCTATTACACTCATATTAAACTAGCTTAATGGAAGTTCACGTATTTAAAACATCACGCAGTCAGTTGTAGCGGAAGGAGTTTTGCTGTTTCTAGTTCCTTTGCTATAGGGCAACCTGGGAAAAAGAAGATCCATCATTCCTTCTGGAATTTAGGTTTTGCCAGAGTTAAACGCAAGTGTTTAGGGAGAAGCAAAGTCCAGTATGTGATCTGTCAGTATAAGCTTTTTAGTGGGGATTCTTTTCTTCAAGCTAAAAGAATGAGTCTAGAGAACGGGTAGCGCATATTGATCCCGTTGTTTAAATATCAGAAAATGACACAGTAGTAAGGAAATGGCACTTCTTAAAAAGTCTGGTGTGCTTTGAAGGGAGAAGAGGGTGAAAAATGGTTTACTAGGGGAAAAAAAAAGATAAATCCCCAGACTGCCGGTGCAAGTAGCTGGCTTGCTCCAGGGATTACCCGTGAACAGTTTTTCTAATTATGGATGAAATCTGAACTTCTTACTCTTGCAAAAAGCTGCTGAAGCCAGAAGCTGGACAGGTCATGATGTGTAGTTTATTATTCTTTTGTGTTTAGCTTTCCAGTTTCTGCTTCTGGTTTCTCTAATACTTCATAGGTACAAGGCAAATTGGTAAGATCTGAATTCTCAGCAAGCATGATGTAGGTAGAAAATTAGCTGATACTTGTTCACCCGTCCAAAATGGTAATTAACCCATGTCTATCTTAAGGGGGTTTTCAGAACTGCCTGCGGTGCTTGTGATGAATTCATAAACCCTATTCAAAAGGGGAAGAAAACCTAATTAAAGTATAAATGATACGAAATGAAGATCACCAATCAGTAAACAAACTACTTTACATAAATTGGAGTCAAAGTGTCTTTACAGAAATTAAACGTTTCTCATGCTATGTTAAAGAGATCAAGAATGAAATGACTAGTAATTCATAAACTCTTAACATGAGAACATGCCAATGAAGAAAGTGTTACTGGGACTTACTGGGTTACTATGAAGACATAGCCCTTTTTTAAAATACTGTATTTGGTTTTTAGAAGAAGATAAATACATTATCATGCAAAACTAAGCATGTGTGCATATGCAAGTAAATATGAATTACCAAATATTTACTCTATTAAAAATGGTTTTGAATTTTACACTAGGCTATAAATGATATATTATGTAATAAATATACCCTTTGTTTGTATTTTAAGTAGTTATCCTACCTGGAGAATACAGATTTTCCATAGTGCTAATGTGCAATTAAGAAAAGAAAAAGCGTGGTCCTCTTCCTGCGTATTAACTATTTGTAACAGACGATGTCGTTATGGAAGAGTTGCTCATAATCCTGTCTCTGCTGGGATTTTTCACAGGATTGAGAGGAAATAGCAGGCAAATACGTCAAGCGAATGATGTCTTCCTGTAAACCATGTTGTACTCTTCATCTGTGGAGACTCCCTTTGGTCTGCAAAGTAAACGTAACAGATTTTTTTTTTTCCCTTTTGCTGTATTTATTATGTCTCAGTGATACTGTTGGCGCTACTTTAACAGGCTTACTTGGCACTGAAAGCAAGGCTGAACTTAGTATGTGCCAAATTTTGTGCTGAATTCTTCTGTTGGCGCTCAGTTGAGTCAGTGAGGTCGCACTGATGTAAACGAGGGCCCAAGGACTCCCGAGTTTATTGCTAATTGCCGTGGGCCCTGTGAGGACAGATACATGAAGATAGTGAGCAGCTCGGGAGCTCTGGTGGCTCAAGCCATATAACTGCCAGTGCAGTGTCCAGCAGCTGGGAATTACAGCGCTGTGTGTTCCCTTACCAGCTGGGTGATGTGCAAACCCAGGCATTCACTCTTCTATCATCTGCAGATATTGGTGGCCTTTGATTTTTGAAAGTATATTCTATGCTGTATTTTCAGAATAAGATCGCTTCAGCTGGAGCTTTTTAAGGACGCGAGATTGAATCTAAGGTTTTATTTACAAAAATGTAATGATGTTTGCCAACGACAGAATGTACACTGTTGGAACTGTGCTGTACAAGAGATTCTGTAGTGGAAATTAAATGTAAGAAGACTTTGCTGAAATAACATCAGAAACTTAAAGAATTTGAGAGAGCTGCACTCTACTTGTACCGCCTTTAAGGAGGATTACTGTGCCTTACCAAATGTTTTTGATTTCAGAACAAAGAGTTTTCCAGCTTTATGTGTTTTGACATCAATGTCGGTAGCCAAAGAGCTTTACATTATCATTTTGATGGGAGAAAGAAAGAAGAAAATGTCAGGAGTGAGAACAAACCTAGCAGGAAATTCTTGATCTGCATAAAATATGTAACATAGGAAACTTGAGAGTGGGGAGATGCACCAGTTGGTTATGCTATTTAGTATTGATTTTATTGATCCAGATAATGTAGAAGCTTTACCTGAGATCAGATCACATCTCTGCATTGTGCTGTGATGTATTGTCTGAACGCTTAGCACTTTGAATTTTTTTAGCTTGGAGAGTGACAGAGAAGGCTTCAGCTGAGCCTCACTGAAGGCAGAGGGAAAGCCCAGGGGACATGGAGCTGCCACCGTCCTGCCAAGAGCTGCATGAGAGGGGTGGCCCTGCCTGCCCTCAGAGCCTCACTCCCCTGGATGACTAGACACTAACTCTTTTTGTGGGAAAAGAAAAGGCAAGGTGCAGCTGGGTTAGATTTCTCTCCAAAGACAGCACATGCTCCTCTGACTAAATGATGTGGCTTGTAAACTAGTTGTCATGGCAACTGGGAAGCCTCCCCAGTCCCACTGCTCAAGGATCCTTCTCAGAAAGTTCCCTAAAACAAAGCATGACAGCAGCTTGCGGAAAACCTGCAAAGGAGGCAGGTGGTGAGGAATTAATGTTCGGGGAAGGTGAATAAAAGAGGTGGCACCTTGGAGAATTCTTTTGTTTTGTACCTCTCTGTTTTGTTGGTGAGGCTTGAAAGACATCGCGGTATCTCAGACAAGCAGGGCCAGGATTTAGGATGTACACGGCATCGGTCAGGGATTCACAAACACTCGTACCTTTGATTTACTCAACGTGCAAGGAAACAGAGATCAATACGGTGCCAGTGTACCAGGAAAAAGCTTGACATGCGAGAGGACCAAATCCAAGTCAGTGTCTTAGCAGTGTAAGAACTTCCTCATGTTATGCATTGCGTGTTCACCTCCTGTCCTCAGTCCTTCTGGCTTTATCATCTGACAAGGCAGAGCAAAAGAGCGGCCTGTGCTCAGCTCTGGGCTGCTGTCACCAGACTGCTTCTTTAATTTACAGGCCGCTTGGGTACATCTGTGTTGCAGTGAAGGTTATTTCTCCCTCTTGTGTTAATCCCCTAAATGCTCTGGTTTCCCTGTGCCCTACTGTAACTTCCTTGCCTGCATGTGAAAGCTAGAGCTCGCCTCGGGAATGCAGGTTTTGGCTCTTGCTGTTGCTAAGTGATAACTTTGTGGGTTTGATTTTTTTCCTCTTTTTTTTTTTTTTTTTCCTTTTTTAATTAAAACTGGCAGTTTGGGCATAATAGATGTCAACTTTCTTTAATTAGTTTTTAATCTATGGGGTGGGTATTTGGCAGTTTGTGGTTAGTGAGTTTCCTTGACAGCTTTGTGAAGCTGGTGTTGCTTTCCCTGGGCCGTTCTCCATGTCTTCCGAAAAGTCCTTTGTGGATTACAGAAAACATGGGAAAAGCCTTTAATGCGTCTGCTCCTCGATCTCATCCTGAGTACTGAGATGTAACTGATTTAACTTGTGTGACCTTGGTATTACTGGGGTTGATATTCAATCTGTAATTTCACACTTAATCTTTCAAAACATTCAAAAGAGGGAACCAATTTTGTTCAATTTCAACAACAAGTGTTGCATCTCATGTAGTCAAGGTCAGTCAGAATAGAGTAACTGAGCTGAATCCTAGGATTAAATTCTCAGGGAAAATTGGACATAATCAATTACAATTAAAGAGCTTAGCAATACAATCGCAAAATTACTTTGGAGATAAGTGCAAAATCTCATTATTTGTTTATGGATTTTAGGAGGCATTTTTCTCTAAAATGCTTATGATAGTTCTTGAAATGAAAAAGTAGAGAATTTAAGAGCAATAACAGACTGTAGTCTTCTACTCAAAATGTAATTTACCTGTGGTGCTCATGATTGCAAGGCTTTTTGTTGGATTTTAAAAATAGGTTATTGAATTAAGAGGCAAAATGAATCATAGATGGAAAAGGGATAATAACCTTTGGAACTGCGCAAAGTGCATCAGAATTATGAGTTTATTATTAACTGATCACATACTTAAAGTAATAGATTTGTGGATTTGAAGGTCATTGGAGACCCTGCTATTCACCTGGTCCAGTCTCACATACAACATGGCCTAGTAGGTTCCTGCATCTTGCCAGCAGCTTGTGGTCAGCTAGAGTGGTGTCCTGTGGCAGACTCCTGCACGGCTCCCCACTGAGCTGAGACCGTGCAGAGAACATTTGACAGATCTGTAGGAAATGGATCATGAAACCAAACTGTGTTTGCTTACTCTGTATGTGGGAAGCACGTGTGTCTACGTACATGTAGGAACAATGTACCTGAGGTGGCTTGCATTGAGATGCCATGGGTTCCCCAGAGCAGGGAAGACCTTGATTTGGTAGAAACCATACAAAACCTGTGAGAGACCCACCCTGGCACTGAAATCCATTAATTGTGTAGTGACAGCCTCACTGACGTTGCTACCTGAGCTATCTATGTTAAAGCTGACCTGGGTATTTCTGTATACATTGTGGTGTTAACTCAATCACAGCTGGAAAATGAACAAATATGTAAAAGTACCTTCAGAATATCTATTCTGTAGTGAGACAAATGCATCTTCTGAGATTGCATTCACTGCAATTTTCTCTAGTAGCTTTCTGTAGCAACCTGTCTTCATTGTGCTCACCGTTCTCTCTCATTTAGGCCAGGAACAGCCGGGTTCTGTGGGTCATGTCACTGCGATGAGCAGTCTACTTACTGCTCAGTGAAGGTCACCGGTTTGCTGGTGGGGTAGGGTTTAAGCATGGGACCTAGAGATGGAAAGGTCACTTAGTTCCTCCTTTTGTTTGGGGGGGGGTGTGGTTTCTCAGATACCCCTCTCCCATGCTGCGTTCAGATCTGTAGTATGTTTATTAATGCAGAGACAATTATCTGATGCATGGCAAAGATTAGAAGTATTGCTGGGATCTAAACAAATATGTAGACAAATCCATAGAGAAATGCATTTCGCAAATAGAGCCATTTTGTCTACATGGTATTTGACTAAGTTTAGCCTAAGAACTTTTACTGCAATGACTTAAGGCCCGGTTTTGGTCACAGTTTATATATTGTGTGGTGTGATATTCAACAGGCAGTTGCATAGTTGTCAGATGATATTTAAAGAGAGCGAGTGTATCAGATACTCCCAACATGGACGAGGGGACCTCCAGAGGTCCCATCTAACCAAATTTTCTGTGATTCTGAGGGCATGTTTCTAACGTGCAGTTTGAAGAACTGTTCAGCAAAGAAGGAATTGAGTTGCATTAATTACTGTCTGAATTGATTAAATCAGATTGTATTAGATTTAATGATCACACAGACAGCTATATGCATGTGTAATTATGGCTCTGTGAGGAGACTTATCTTTTCCATCTCTTATGGAAAATAGGACACCTTTCTTTGGGGTTTGTGTTGGATTAGATGTATCCTGAGCTGTATGAGCAACTGATATTTTGGTTTGCAAAATGATTGAAGTACAGAAAAAGCTGTTCATAGAAAAAAACCCCTAGAATTAAATGTAGACTTAATTTTGACACACAATAAACCAAACACTGTATCTTGAAACCATTAGAAATAATACTTTTACTTAAAAAAAAATCTAAACCGTCCAGTTTTACATCAAAACAATTTGGCGTGATTTGCAGTTTTATTTGATCCAAGTTGTAAGTAGAGAGTTTTTATTTAATACTGGAGGATTTGAATCAATCTTAATGTAACATTGTTTTATTTAGAACTATGTAACATTGTTTTATTTACAAAAATGAAGGGAAAAAAATAAATAAATTAACATGTCTTTTTGGTCTTCCACACAATGCATCAGATACTTTTGGAGACAATGGTAAATAGATTATAAAGATCTACAGTGAGAAATAAAGGCATTGCAAATGAAAATTTGGTATCTTAAACCCAAGTTGATGTATTTTTGATTTTCAAGTAAAGAATTTTTTAAGTACTGTGTCCTGAAATGAATGTTAAGTACAGGAACTTAAAATCCTCTTTGTCTCTCAGTAGGCTCATAAAGATGAAATAAAAAAGAGCAGATAGACATCCTTCCTCTCAAAAATGTTGCTGAGTTCGTTGGCACTGAACATTTCCAAAATCAGTAGGTAAAAAAAGTCTTCTGCTGAAGGGTAATGCAGCAAATATATCTGGAAATGCTTTTCTTTTCTTTGAGTGCTCCTTATAAGCCTCATTATTACTTGCCCTATGTGAGACTCCAAGCAGCTGCTAAAGCATTTATATCCCTGAAAGCAAAAATATTCTGGGTATAGGCTGAAATGTTCCCTTTATTTCACTCTCTGTGGCACAGTGTCTCAGGAAATATGGCCATCTACCAGCAGCTGACTCAAACACAATGAGGTGGAAAAACATGACCTTCAGAAGGATGATTTAGCATGTAGATTGTGGAATACATTTCTATTAGGTTGCGCCCAGCTTGGAACCATTGAGGATATTTGTGAAAGAGCATCATAAATAAGGCGTGTTGCCACGTACACAAGCTGCTGTCATTAGGAGTAAATCCTTGCTATAATATTAAGGTTAGTCCATCAACAGTGACAAAGTGAATTCTTGCATCACAGACCTTCTTTAAGTCTCACATTGGGTAAGCTTTGCTATCCCTGTATAGAATTCATGTTTGAACGATTGCCTTTTAAATACAAAGCGGCAGCTGATAACCAGAATTTTACCTCTAAGTCAAGCAGAGCCAAAATGAGCCTTTGCTATATAATACAAAAGGCCTTGATCCAAAAGGCCTTTCTCCTTCGTTTGCTGTATGCCTCGAACTTGAGGGAGTGCCTTCTCTAAACACTGGCAGTGTTCCTAGCCCCTTTGTGTGCTTCCTGGTTAATTTTTGCTCATTCCATATGCTGTGTAAAGCTCTGAACATCTCTGGCCAGCCTCTATAGCTGCATATAGGCTAGGCCTAGCACCGTGTGGTCCTAGAAGCAACTTTTGCGCCAGGAAGACATGACTTGGATCTGGACAGTGTGTCACACTTTGTTTATTAATAGTAATATTGACTGTGATTGTAAGATTGCATTCTGCCAAGACTCGGAAAAACCAGGAGTGAGCGGGCAGGTTGGGTAAGGGATAAGAAGTATTAGAAGCAAAACTAAATACGAAATTGTTGTGGAGACATTTGTTGCGGTATTTGTATTTATTTATAACCCTTTTCTGTGGTGCTAGAAACTAAAATCAGTGCACTGGAGCTTGCTCAGACATACCTAACTCACAGAACCAGGCCTAGAAAAGTTATTTGGTCTGATTTCAATGTGAGGACATATCTGTCACCCTTTTTTCCTACTGTTATGTGTAACCACAACCCTTATGCTTCCCCTATTCTGCTCCTCTGCTGTGATGTGTATCAAGGCGAGATTGGGCCCATCTTCCTCTCTGATGGCATCTTTGGAGAAGAGGCAGGTGTGTGTGGTGTGCCTACGTGAGTGGTTTTAACTTAGATCGGGAGCATGTTTTGAAGCTAGTTTTCTGGTGAACCCTCCATACATATTTCGGTTAGCATCAGAGAGCAGTCTCAAACCACATGAAGTGGGTGAAATGAAACCATAAGACATACTCTGGGAGCGCAGCTTAAGGTACTACGAGAGACAATGGGCTTTCTTCAGTCCATGGGACCCGACTGCAGCTAGTCTGAAGTGGAAGAAACTCCCTGGAATATGCGTATTGTGGATATAGGGATCTCAGCTTCTTTTTGCTCTATAGATCTGCTATTATTACATGCTGCTTGATAATTAATATACGCATAACCTAACAGCCAAATACACCAGTGATAATTGAGGAGGAGAGTATGAGATTTACGTCGTCTTTTTCTCCTCTGAGCATTTTCTGTCCATGTGACATAGGTGTAGCTCCATGATTAAGTCATCCCACACTGTGACATGATTAAGCTCATTTGATATTGATAAAGGCAGATGTGGTCTTTCAGGCTGACTTCCTCTGTGGCACTGACCACAGGTTTGAACAAAACTTCCTTGAACTAGAGTAAGAGAATTGAGTGAACACTGTAACATTCCTTTTCCGAGAGATAATGCAGTCTGCTCCTAACTGTCCAGAGAAGGACTGAAGACGCTGAGAAGAGCTGGTAGTACTTTCATAAGAATAATGACAAATGCTTGAGCAGCCTTATTTTGAGAGTGGTTATATGGAAGACTGAGTAAGAAAGTTGCTGGGATGGAACCAGTTGCGTTAGGCAAAGGAACTAAGATGAGAGAAGACTCAATATTTAGAGTGGAGATGCAGATTGTTCTTGTCCAAGATAAGCAGGGTAAGAATGCTATTGATCTGAGGTACTTATAGAGTACCCATCACTTTAGTATATTATGTAATCAATACTTCCATTTTCAGGGGCACTCATGAGAAGCACGTTTTAGAAGATCTGCTGATGGAAGTAGAATAGGTCCTGGTGCCTTTCTGTTCACATGGTATCTAAGGAGACTATGAGAGTCAGTACTCAATTCTCCAGCCACTTCTGAAGAGGGGAATGACTAGACACACATTTGAGATTTGACATTGACTTCAAGCCTGTGGCTTGTCCACAAATCACATTACTTTGATACAGACTGTCCATTTCAAATGGGAAATTCAGGATGCAAATTAATGATTTATGACTTTTCTGTCTGTCAGTTTTGATTCCATCATGTGCTCATTAGTCATGCCCTACTGTGCTGCCCTGTAACAGTTCTGACTGATGTTGACCACAGATATTATAAATGATCCCTTTTGATACATTAGTTAATTACAAAGGAAATCATCCTTCTCCTGGCAAATTCAAATCCATCTTAAAATTTCATGGAGAGGCAATTCATTATGAGGAAAGTTATTTATGAATTTAGTAAAAAATTGGATCCGTTCTCATTAAAATAAGCTTAAAGGTACAACATGATAAAATGTCAGTTGTCTACTTAACTCTTTTGGTGCATGTTTCAGTAATGAGCTGAGAGACTCTGAGACTTCTCAGTTAGCACTTACAATTAAATTCAGCTAATGCAAAGCAAAAAGAGACTTGGAGAGGACTTGCTTTATAGGTGTGAAAAATTAAAGGATGAAGGAACAGACGTAATGTATATGCACAGACTTTCTTACCTAAAAGAACATTTAGATGCTACTCAACTTTAGTCTTTGTCTTGTTAAAACAGCTGAAGTTTTTCACATAGTCACGATTTACTCAAAGAAGGGTGTAGGGTTTAAATTCAGGTTTGCACTGATACTGTCATTTAATCCAGGGAGACACGATAGAGTTTGATATGACCTTTGAAAAATTACTTTCCTCCTCTGATTAGTTTTTGCATCTCTAGGACAGGATGTTACGAGTATGATCCAGTGCTTTCAGTTCCTGAGGTGACGTGTGCCATATGATGGGAAACGTAGCAAGTTTTCTTGCCCCAGATGTTAATTCTTGACGTATCAAGGGCTTGCTTTAAAGTACGGAGTGAGGATCAGTTGGTCACTGTACCTACACATCCATCCATATGCAAAGGTTGAGGGATGTTACAAAGCCATCCTCTCACCATCACCAAAAATGTTCCCTAAGAGGTGATTTGAAGAGGATGGAGATTACACAGATCTGTAAATTTGCCCAGAGAAATACCTGAAGGTAGATTCAAGGCATCTTTTTGAGGAATGTGAAGTCAAGAAAATCATCACACTTGCCAAATTACATGGTAAATTTGTAGGACAGTGTGGTCACCTCTTGGCTGAAAGGTGTCGTGTGTCTCTGCCATTTGACACAGATCACTGCTCTGCCAATCAAACAGCAGTGGCTGTCTCTCATTGACCTCCTGCTTTAAATTTTCATCATTGATTTTGCAGGATAGCGGAGTGGAACTTTCTCTGACTGAATGTGCAATCACTCTTGCATTTGTTTTCACAGGCGTTTCTTTTACTACGTGCTGTAAGATCAGTAAAATGAAAAGGAAAAAGATGATGAGTGTTCTCAGGAACGTGTTTACCAAATGACTGGAGAGTTATCATGACATCTGTGTAATAGGTTTTCTTCTACCTTCTTCCTGGCTCCCAAAAATGAGTATTTTTTTCATATCAAAATTACAGCTTGCAAAAGAATTTTCAGTAGAAAAGATGATTGCCTGATTCTTCTCAGTTCTTCCTGTGATCTTGAAAGGTTACCGACAGGCAGCTCTCTGTGCATATGTATGTACTGCTTGGGCCCAAAGGTACCCCATTCTGAAAGGACCTAGCTCTCCAGCCCACAGGTCAGTGGTTATTTGTATCTAAACTATCCCCTAATATTTACATCTCACCAGGCCTCGAAAACATTTCACTTGAGCCTCAGGAGCAGATTTCTGAAGGAAGCATGAATGTGACCCTCTTCCCTCACCTTGTTAGCATTGCTAGCTAGGTGCCTTTTGTGTCTCCTGTGGCAGGAAGAAGAGAAAAGCCACCCCATCTGCATCATCGGGTGAGCCTGGTGTGCTGCTGCTCCTGCTTTCCCTCTTGTAGAGAGAAATTCCAGCCTAGTTGGAACAGTTTTGTCACCTTGTATACTCAGTGGTTCTTTTGCAGGGCTCGAAATCATCTTCTAGTCTTGGATGGGTTAACAGCTTAGAAAAATTGAGGAAAGTAAGTAAAAATGCTCATTTTCTCCTGGGACTTTTCTTTCAGGATTATTTTTAGAAGTGGTGATAAATGTAATTTCTTTTGCCATTTACTTTTCCGATCATTGATTTGTACTGCGGTTCTCACGGATCTCCTTGTAATGTAAACTTAGGCCAGACCAAACAGTATGCTCCAGTGTGAATCGGGAATTCTATCAGCCCTTTGTAGCCATCTGGGATAGCAATGGATCAGCTTGTGATTCCTGGGGAACCTGGGGCAGTGTATTCTTATACATAAAGTATATTGAAAGTGAAGAAGGGCAAAATAATTAATTCAGAGGTATGGGCTAATTCAGTTTTAGGTGACAAATATGAATACGTGATGACAGGACCTCTAATTTTTAACTCATTTTTGTTAAGTTTGCCCATTTTACTCAGCAGTAGGTTCACCAGATATGCCTAATGTTTCCTAAATACTGTCTTCTGTGGCTTGAAAAAAAATCCTTTTGTCTTCTGTTTCGTTGTTTATGTATTCTCCCTCTGGCCATCCATTGGCATCTGTGTGGCAGTGACAATAAATAATCACACTGAAATCCAGATTTTACAAATTTACATGTTTTTTAGTTCAAATCAATGTCAGCTCATCACAGACAGGTCAGAGATCTCCCTGAAGTTTAATAAAAACTAGGTCAGCTATATTATACAGTTCTTTTATTTTGCACTAAAAGGGGATGTTTAAGTTAAAGAGAAAGATGTGTGGTTTTAAAATTAAAGCTGCTTCATTTGTGGTTCCAGCAGCAACTGCTTTACCTGTGAAAAATCTCTATGATCTGTCAAACTTTCAAGTGTCCAGTGCTGCCTAGCATGAGCTTTCAGCGATTTAAAACTGGGCAGAGCCTTAAAATTCATTACATGGGAATTTACTGAGATGGGTATGAAGAAGTTAGATTAAAAATGTAGGTCAACCTATTTCCTGTCGTGATTCTTAAAAAAAATACTTGCTGATGGCTTGTGATCTCTGAGGTTGCATGCGCTTTTTTTGTTCTTCTGCAGTCAGAAAATTAATTACCTAGGAGATCCTTTCTAGTTCTGCCTACCTCCGCTTCATGATTTGGAGAAGTGACCTCTGGAGACACCTGGAAGAGCTTTGAAAGTGCTTTGGAGTTCTTATAAGACCTAAAATTGTTATTCCTTTCTCATGGGTAGCTGGAGGAGAGAAGGAAGGGTGAAGGAGCTTCCATTTCTTGTCCTGATAGCAGCTGCAGTTTCTTCAGTTCTTCTTGTTGAGCTCCCCATGTGACACTTCACCACAGTTAACTCCAGATGCTACATATTACTGAATTTCTTAAAACAAGGGGCATAGCCTCCTAGCCAAGTAGCAGGATGCAATGGCTTAACAGTGACAAAATACTGCAATATTTCTAATGAACTGAATTTTCTACCCCAATAAATAGTCTAAGATGACTGCAAGGCCAAAAGCTGTTCCTACAATACTATTTAGACTTTATTGTTAATCAGTTTTGCCCCAACTCATTTTTCAGCTACAGTGTCTGAAAGCGTTAGGGCAAAATGGAATCTAGTTTCCCAAAGCAGTCGCTGCTACTTAAGTAGGGTTTTGTGGAGAGAGGTTGTTGTAAACCCTCTTCCCCCTAGAGCTTGACTCTGCCTAAAGAGGATTGCCACAGTAGTGAGCTAGATGCAAAACGTATCTAACGTGGTGTTCTTCTATTGATTTCTGTAGCATGAGCTTCATTTGGACCCTCTGATAATCCAACCTAGTACATAATCTAAATCTGGCTGAGAAGATTTCCTTCTCTTAATTTAGCAAAGCATCAGTGAGAATTTTAAACTTATAAACCCATTCACAGAGAAAGCCTAGCTCCCAAAAGTTCTTGTGGTGCTTCTGAAGCCCTTTTTGTGTACAAATGATCTGTGAAAGGGCTTTAAGCACTCGTGAACACATTCATTAATTTGAAATTATTCAGTGAATGCCGTATGTAATTACAACTCAGTCTGTGAGTTGCTCATAAATTATCAGCTCTGAAAGCTGCAGTGAGGATTCACTGGGTGTATTTTGCTGTACATGTGGCACAATCAGTGGTACGATAGTGTTGCATCTGTCTCTCATTCAGTGACTCTTGAGCTTCCAAATAACTTTCTCTGTATGAGTAGCCACAGGGTACTTCTAAACTGGGGGGGGGAATCTGTGAGTGAGTTTTAGATCCTTGCTCCAGACGGGACCTGGTTGTGAACGCAGAGACTGTGCTCCCCACCTCTGGTGCATGTGCATCGACACTCGAAGGAAGCCTGGGCCTGCTGGAAAAGAGGGGGAGATGGTGGGCTCTGGTAGCTGGCCTGGGTGATGAAGGAATCAGTCATCTGGGTTGGAATGCAGGCAGCAGTTCCCCTGCCACCCTCGAAAGAAAGAGAAAAAAAGAGATGAGCATGTGTCCAGCCAGCATCAGTATTAATTGGCCTAATACCTAGTCCTGTATTTCCTCCTTTCTCCCAGCTGGTGCCATGCAGAAGAGACTGTGGAACTCTCAGTCCCACTGGGGCCTGTCCCAGCGTGGTTCAGAAGTGTTCGTGAGCCCTCGATTGGAACCACCCGGGTGGAGTAGCCACCAACATTCTGTTTCTAAGCTCTTTTCTCCTCTTCAGCATTTCCTGATGAAACTCTGCATGTAACACATTCATAATTACAGTATGTAGAGCTGTTCCCTCAAGATGTAGGCTGCCACTTACATGATTCATTGAATTCATTTTCCCTCTCTCCCTTTCAAGACATCTTCCTATTCTCCCTTTGATGAATTCAGCTCTGAGCCTATTATTTATACAGGGCACATACTGTCGCTGAACTGGTGGCACCCACGTGTACCTCCCTTGTTGCAGTAATGCTTTCCTAATACTTAATGGTTGCTGCTAAGGTTAAATCATTCATTTTAGATAAGATGAGGCAGGAAGACCGAACCTCAGTTTAATATATAAACCAGGATAGTTTCCTTTAACTCCTTCTGTTCACAGATAACATTAATTAATAGAAATGCAGAGAATTTTAGTGGTTCTGCTTGTCTGATATTTAGCAACAACATAAAAATAGATTTATCATGCCCTTCACTAAAACTTGATCGGACATGTAATTAGTTAATATGATGCCTTTCGTTGGTTTATGTTATCATTTTAATTTCCTGATCATTGAATCTATGGAAAGTAACAAAATTATGGAATGGTTTAGGCTGGAAGGAACCTTAGAGATCATCTAATCCAACCTCCCTGCCATGGGATGCCTCTCAACTAGACCAGGTTGCTCAAGGTCTCATCCACACTGGCCTGGAACACCTCCAGGGAGGGGGCATCCACAGCCCCTCTGGGAAGAGTCTCACCACCCTCGTACTGAAGAACTTTTCCTAAGATCCAATCTAAACCTATTTTCCCTCAGTATAAAACCATTTCCCCTCGTCCTATCTCTGGACACTCTTATGAAGAGTTCCTCTCCAGCCTTCCTGTAGGATCCCTTCAGGTATTGCAAGGCAGTTATAAGGTCTCCTGGAGTCTTCTCCTCTCCAGGCTGAACAATCCCCGCTCCTTCAGCCTGTCCTCGTAGCAGAGGTGCTCCAGCCCCTGAATGATCTTTGTGTCCCTCCTCTGGACTCGTTCCAACAGATCTATGTCCCTGTTATGGTGGGGACACCGGAACTGGACGCAGTATTCGAGGTGGGGCTCTCACAAGAGCAGAGTAAAGGGAGAGAATCACCTCTCTTGATCTGCTGGCCACACTCCTCTTGATGCATCCTAGAATACAGTTGTGGCCTTCTGAGCCGCATGAGCGCAGTGCCGGCTCATGTTGAGCTTCTAGTCAATCAAAAGACAGAAAGGCAAAGTCCTCAGCTTGGAAAGTGGTGTTGTGGAGTAGAGCTTGAGTGTAGTGGACAAGATTACCAAACAAGGTGAGTGAGTAGGAAGGAGACAGTGTTTATGGGGTAGGATTATGTGGTGGGTTAGTTAGAGCATATTCTGGTAGTTACTGTCACTATTTTAAAGCTCTGTTGCTTGACAGAGCTGTAATATAATTGAAATCATTGTATGTGGTACGTTTATGTTTGTGTTCTGTATTTAGAAGGAGCGTGCATTTAGATGCCATAAAATGCAAGATTTGTTTCTTATTCCTCCTTCCTCTTCAGAGTGAGGAAAATAGAAACAAGATCATTTGCAGTTTGGAATTATCTAGTGCTGAGAGGACAGTATCTGCATCTTAACAATTAATTGAACCTTAGCTCTATTTTTGCCTCTAAATAAATTTTAGAACTTTTATATTTGTTTAATGTGTACATTGTGTGCCTCCAGAAAATAAACCTGTTAACCCCACGAGGTTTCTAATTCTGCATACAGCTGTTAGCGTGGGATTTTGAAAAATAATATTAATAATGTTACTCACTCAGACCAGTATCTGAGATTCCTTTGTGGAAACACTTTCATACTTTAAAGGGCTTGCAAAGATTATTTGCTATTCAAGGTTTCAAAAGAAAAAAGAAATTGGGGAAAAAAAATAAAAAAAAATTGACCTTTGGGTACAACTTGCTAAAAGAAGTTACAAATGAGCTTTGCTTTCCTAAGCAAGGTCTGCGTTGTAACTTTGCTAATACTAGCTGGCTCTGGGGGTTCTCCCGTATTGCCAGTCCCCGTCTGGGAGGTGCCTCTGTTATTTTCATGCAGCAGGTACTGTGGTGTTGCAGTGGCAATCCAGGGTTTGTTGTAGGTTAAGTTCTTTAGGAACCAGGGAAAGCAGGATGCAAGCAGAAGTGTTTCTAAAAGACCATGTGCTGCACGTTGAGAGATGTTTTGTGGTGAGACTGCGTGACTGCACTTTGCTCATAAATCACTGCTACGGGGCGATTGCGGCTTTCTCTGCAGTCTTGAGCAGACGTTGTTTTTTAACAGCACACAAAGCATGTGAAACACTGTTCTTCCCAACACGGGGAGCGGGCAGTCATGCAAGGACCGTCACCTGCTAAGAGTTAAATGTCCTCTCTCGAAGAATAAAAATGAGAGGGTCTATAGTATAGATTCATAAATTCTACAAGAGAATCAATTGTCCTTGGGAAAGTAAAGCTCTCTGTGAATATTTATAATCCTGAGCATTGATATTCCCACAAAGATACTACCGATCTATGTTACATCTTTCTCAAAACCAACACTGGAGTCTTAAAATGGAGACAATACTGGAAACTTTCTCTTGTACACTGTTCGCTTGCCCTGACATTGATTTTTGGATGGCAAGCAATGCTGGCATAAAAAGAAGTAAAAGGCTATTAATATTTGCACTATCAAAATGAGCATGAGGCACTGATGATTCATAAGTGCTGCTGTAAATAGGCTTTATTGATGTTACTGTTCCTGCCTTCACAGGAGATGTTTCAGTTTCCTGGGAGCTCTCAGGACTTGTCTCAGGTTTGTAAAGAGTAGGGAAGCACCGTTTGTGCAACGAACACCCTGAATATGTTATCTGGTTACTTTTGGAAGTAACTAATGTTAAAACTGTTCCCAAATACAGAGAATCTGTTCACGGCAATCATGGGGCAATGCTTCCTCTTAGCATATCATGTCAAGAGCTATGGGCTGTGCTCTGCTACCATCACTCTACCCCCAAGCATTTTAGACCCAGTTTTATCCTGCTGGATTTGTGTTACCCACTGGCTTTCTTAATGAGACTGGAGCAGAGCCCACTGCCTGAGGGAGCTGCCAGGTGCTCCTCCAGCACAGCCAGTGTCCTTGAGCGGGAGGGGAAAGGGCCAGAACATGCTGTACGTTCCTGGCACGTGTGTGATGATTTGACACTGAGATTTGACTGTATTACCTGAGCTGGAGAAGTGCACAGATCAGGCTGGACACAGGAGCAGTCCTCTAGCTACAAAAGCCCCTTAAAAACTGGCCACAAGTTCCTGCCCTAAAGAAGTGGAGGAGCAAAAAGACCTGGAGATGCCAAGTAACACAAAGAAATGGTAAGGGCTCAGTTTCTGCCCTCAAGTGTGAGAATTGTCAATCCAAATAGAAGCGCCTGTATAGGTTACGCTCTGCTTTTATCACAGATCTCTTGTTTCTCCTTTTACAACAAAAGTACAAGGGGTAAGAGTTTAAATGGCAAACAGACATTAGCAAGCCTGAAAGTCCTGCTTTCCAAATCTGAAACATCTAAGTGATATCAGAAGCATTACAAAGTCCTATAGTCAGAACACTGATTTCCATGGGGATTAGTTATGCAAATACCTTTGGAAGTCTGGATTGAAGAAATTCTAACTTTTGGAGCTGGGATTTAGTATCCCAAGTTGCTCTGAGTTGTTCTTGCAGTTGTTATAGTCAGTTCTGACATGCTGGAAAGATTTTCTGCCTGGGACTTGATTTTAAGATAGTAATTAATTATCAAATATTGTAATAAATAACCATAATAATAAAATCATATTACTATTCAGACTGGCCCTCGTGACCTCCAAAGTATGCCGGAACTTTTAAATACAAGTTTTTTTCTTTCAGTAGTACTCAAACTTTATTTAATGCTAATTTATTCCCCTAGATTGTTTCACTTTAACATCTCAGCTGATTGATTGTCAGCTCAAGTCTACACATTACACAAGCCTTTTTTTTCCAGTGAAACTGAAGCTGGAAGTCATGTCACAACTTGGTGTTCTCCAAGTAGGTGCTTTAAAAGATGGTCTCTGAGCGGGGGCTACCCATAAATCCCACAATTTATTACATTCATTAGTATCTAGATAAAGGTTATTAGGCAATCAATCAGGGCCATGTCTCATTACCCTTTAGTAGTTGGGATGTTTTCGAGGTTTTCAGGAGGGAGTCAAGTTATTTTTCTTTCCTGCTGCCGAGCAAAGAACTCCTCCAAGTGGATGTTGTCTAAACTGGCGTATTGAAACATTAAGACCAGACCATGTGAAAAATGATGATGACTCAGGCAGTTTATTAGCTGTCCTCAGAAGAATACAAAGAAGGAGATATTATTTCCAGATGGAGACGTGGATGAGTCATTTAAAGGGCAGCTCATATTCAAGGACTGTGGGAGAGGACATAACTGACATGGCAGGCAGAGGTAGTAGCTAACAGTGCCGCTTTGGCTGTGAAGATAAACCAGAATGTGAAGGTTTCTGGTGCGGTCTTTTATCTCACCTTTAGCTGTGAGCTTGCAAAATCCCCAGCAAGGTACTGTCAGGCCATTTCTGCAGCAGACAGTAGGAGAATTGATTCAGTTCGGATCAACAGTCACAGGACTGGGGGGCAGATTCTCTGCCCGGTGGAGCTGTGTTCATGTGTGCAGGCAGGGCATCGGCCTCCGGATCCTAATCTGGTGCTCCAGCCCCTTTCATTCTTTGACCTGAGGCTGGAAATCCTATGTCAATTGCTTTTCTCAAAGCATTTCAGCATTTGGTCCCTGCTTATCTGGACTCTTCAAGAACAGAGGCAAGAAAAATCACCAAGATTTTCAAGATTTTTTTTTTTTAAATAATAACTGAACTTATTTAAGCGTCAGCAGAGGTTCTATCCCAGCTGTAGGGAAAAAAGTTTGAGAGGCCCCTATATATATTGAAACCAATTTACTCTGCTATTCCCTATTATTAATTATACTTTTATCAATAGTAATGTTCAAGACAGGTGTTCATAAGAGCTCCTTGGTCTAAGTTAGCAACCACATTCGTTTTGCCTCTGTATGTATGTATTGTGCCTAGGGATGACTAATGACTGCATGAGCTGCATGACAGTTACAGCCTCAAATCTGTGTGTGAAACTAGACCACTAATTGGTTTAGGTCCTAGCTCAAATTTACTGAATTTTTGCCAGAAATCTCACCGAAACTCAGCCTGTATTTTACATTGGGTTTGGTTTCTCAAACAGTGTAATTTAAAGTACACATAACACATCCCTGTCCTACTAAAGCTTCTTTCAATTTTATGTTAGGATTTTGTAAGTGTAATTCTTGGTGCAGAATTGAGCTGTTTTCATTGCACATCGTGGTCTTTAAAGCTCTTCCCATGAGGCTGATGGTACTTGAGGAGCGGAAAGTTCTTTATTCTTACTGCTCTGCCCTAAGCCGTGGGGTGGTGTGGTCCTGTAGCACTGCGGGAGCTGGAAAGAGCAGTGATTCGGTCTTCATGGAGATTTATCAAGAGATGTGGGTCTGGGCCAGGCAATGATGTTTTTATCATTTTTTCCTAGTGAAAATTGTGCTTTACTGTCCGACAGTGCAAGAGGGATAGGAGAGTAATTGCCTAACACTCTTCAGGAGAGGTTTGGGGAGCAGGAAGGTCTGTGACTGATGACTATTGTATGATCCACTTTGCATAATGGAGGCACAAAGTTATAATTAGCAGTAGACAAAGCACTGCCGTGCAATTGGTCGGTGTGATTTTGAACAATGCAAAGATTGACTGGAATTGCTGACTTTTAGTTTTGGTGATGAAATCGGTGAATTTTGAAATAACTGCCACTTGAAGATAAACTCATCCAGGTTTGCACGGCTGACAGGATTACACCAGATACCAAGATATGCTGTGATATGAAGGTTAACGGGTGAGGATTCACATTTGTGACAAATCTTACGAGTAGATCTTGGATGTGTGATTTTTGAATTTCTTCCCCAGAATTGTTTCTACTGAAATTTACTGACACATCTATTCCAGAACAGAGTCAGCAAACCTCTTTAGTATTCCTGTATGTCACCAGAGTAACTGGGAAATGAACTTCCATACACTGTTTTTAACTGGGATACCCTCGGTTTGCTGGCTTGTCAAAGGACCTGTTGTAAATTAAATTAGAAGCTGCTGGAATGGTTACCAAGTTCTTTGCTACATCACTGGGAGAACGACATGCCAAAATGACTGAAAGTGAATATCATGTTCTCTGACATCAGCCTAGTGATGTATAGCCCACAGAATGAATTTCCATTGTCAGTAAAACTTTAAAAACATTTACATATATCAAACTCAGGATTCTGAAACCCTGTAATGTCCTTTCAATATCTGCCATGGATCCTAGAGGCGAAGTGACAGCTATATATCTATATATCTATCTAGTGGATTGTTCATTATCAGCTGAAGACAGGGATGTAGTATCATAGCATATTTACTACTGGGAATGCCAGGACAAAGAGAAATGAAGACATAAAAATGGATACTGTTCAGGGATTCTAATTTTGCTTTGTGACAACATCCAATATAAGACTTAAATGTTTTTGGAGATGCGGGAATCTCTCTTTGCAATTCCTTACTAGGTCAAAATTAGAGTAACCCCAGTAGGCTTTCGTATGCTTCTTAATTAGGTCAAGCCAAAGAAATGTGTGGTACTTTGACATTACAAGGGAAAGCTATAAAAACATAATTGGACCACACTTGGCTCAGAAATAAAATTCCCTAGACATAAATACTTAAAAAAGCCCTCTAATTAACTAACCACAGTTTTCTCTTGTATGTCCAGCAATGCATTGTTTTGCTAGGAGGCCTCCCCTCCAAGCCTCTGCAAGGCCACGTGTTTGCACGGACTGCACAACCTGACTGCCTCCTGGCAGGATCCTTCCTTGGGATCCCAGGAGTGTGGCTACTTCTCATGGGCTTTTGGTTACTCTTGCACTGTCCAAGAGCAGTGGCTCATGTCAGCTTTGAAAAGCAGCGAAAAACAGGACCATTGAAAGAAACAGAAGCCAGAGTGAGTGCCTGAGGACTTTTGGGGAAGAAGGATGGCCTGTTGGGTCATGTGCACAACATATGCTTGTGTGTGTTGGCCACAGCATGGCTGGAGACCAACGCATAGCATCTATTTCATCTTCACTGAATCTCAGTTAACGAAGTGACGTACTCAGCAGTCCTAAGATGGCTCTGTGTTGTCTGAATCTGCTTTCCTGTGGGACTGAGCCCTTTGTGGAAGGGAAAGCAGTGAGCACAACCCTGGTGCTTTGTAACAATAATGCTGCTGTATCCTCTGTGAGAGCCCCACTGATTTGTGAAGGGCTTCTGAGACATTCCTCTCGATTGACTGCCTCTGTCATCAATAACAGAAGCAGCTGGATAATGGGAATGGTCTTGGAAGTGATGAATCCCCACATACACAAAGGAGAGGAGAACAGGTAGGCAGTAATCCCATTTCAAGTTTAGGTAGTCCCAGTCCCAAAAGCTTGCTTGTAGCTTTCGCCAATATTCTTTATCGTTACTTTCTGTGCCGAGTCGGAAGGCCAAGAACTACACCTCCAGAGATGGTGGTCATCATATCTTGTGTGATTCATGCCTCCTACAAAGAGTTTCAAGTGAAGCAGAAGATAGAAGCCAGAGTTTTAATTCGCAGTTTACTATTAAGTGTTTTAAAGGGAAAGAATAGCAAACTCTGCTTCTTAATAAGATGTTTCTGCTGCAATGGAGCAGTGTATCCATCTCATTCCTTTGGGGATAACTTTTTTACTGCTGTGGGTGACTGTTACTCTGTGGGTAAACATGAAACTTAATCCAGAACTGTAGCTGCTCTACTGGTAGATGCAGTTCCTCCTGTGGCAGACCACAACTCTGACATCCCAGGCTCTGGGATGCTGCTTTTCTTTTGACTGTCTTCTTTACACTGGCCAAGCAGAGAGATGGGGTACTCTAATGGGTGGTCCTCCAGCTCCTCATCTCATCCTCTCCTTACCACCACCATGCTCATACAGCAGCAAGTTTTCTGTTGCCATTAAGAAGGGATATTTGTGCTTGGCTCCAGCACAAGCATAGTTAAGGCTAAAGTAGATGTTCTTGCGGTTGGACTGGTTGTCTTGCAGTTGTGGAGTCACTGTGTCTGGTGTCACCAAGTATATTCACTCCTGGCCCAGTCCTTGGAGCTTGGAGTAAAGAGACAGAACCAAATTGTGGAGCTTTGCGTGGGCTGGCACAGGCCAGGACACCTAGAGGGGGGGTAGTTTTTGTGAAAGTAAGCAGTTCACCAGACAGAGGCTTCAGTTTTACACCTGCTGGTAAATGAAGGTGCATTTGTTTGTTGGGCACAAGCCTTATGGCACCTGTGAATTATGCAAAAAGATGTTTAAGTGCTATCAGTGTCTTTCACATTGCCAGTCTACTAGCAAGAAATAGTGGAAAGGAGGTGGGAAAGGGAGAGTGGCTATTCAAGAATGAGTTTCTAACAGCAGAGCAGCAAATTTTTTTCACTGATGCCCTTAGACATTCATTGCTGGTGGTGATCAGACTTTGGGTGTGACATGTTGTGTTTAAGTCGTAGTATTACATGTTCCAGCTTCTGCCAATTTCTGCTGGACTGTCACTGTTTTAAGATACCTTTTCCAAGGCTTGTAAACGATACATCAGTACTGTGGTCTCACTGTATAAGAACTGATCTTTCTGATGTAACTTGGCTCATTACATTTACAAATTCTCCAGTAAATATATTGTGCTTGTATTTAGAGGCGTGTAATGTAAATCCTCACCAGTAGTAAGCTCTTTCTGGAGGACAGCTGTATTTTTCATGATGTGTTTTTACATTTCAGCCTTTGATTACATTTCAGTGTGCAGCAGTAACCCAGTAAGTCCTTGTGTTTGTCATTCGCAGCAGTGGCTGGCATCAGTGAACTTTAGTGAAGTAGGTTTTCATGTATTGCTTAATTGGGTCAAACCAAATAAATGCATAATACTCTGGCATTACAAAGAAAAGCCATAAAAATAGAAACGTAACACAAGTGCATCTTGGCATGTTTATTTTTTTTTTTTTTTTCTTGCTCACTTAAAAATCTTTGCAGGTAAGAATTGAGAATAAAAATATTTACATTCACAAAAATGGAAATTGCTTGAAAAGAGGTAAGGCATAGCTAACAGAGTGCATCCAACAGCACTGCGGGTGGAGGCACCCGCTGCAGCCTGTCATGAGGTGCTGGAGATTTGTTTTAGGCTGATGTCAGTTAATTGATAAATTCCACATATTCATTTTTTACCGCTGATGCTCTATCAAACCAATAAAATAGATCTACAAGAATGTCTTCAGCAGGAAGTCTGTTTCCATCCTGAGTGCACTGTTGGAATCAGAATGTATTTCCCTCTTTAGATAGATCTCTTATTAGAAAATACTGTCAGAGAAGTAGAATTGCCACCCACTGGAACCAACATAAGTCATGTGCAAGTGAGAATATAAATGGATTTAGAGCTGCAGATAAGAGCTTTACTTTATTTGCTACACTCAGGCATCATTGCTGGTCTTCAGGCCGGGATACAGCTCTATCCTGGCAGGACAGGTTACCTGGCAAATATCTCCTCATAGCTGTGGACAGAAGGCAGACGCCTACACAGTTATTGATATAGTGAACCCTAAAGTGTTACTAAGCCCTCAGGAGCGAACCGATTTAAAGGTCTGATCTCTCCCTACAGAGAGATGGCAAAGACACACAAGCAGCAGCTGCCTTGAGAACGTTCGTGAGCATTATATTATCCTTTATCCTAGTTTGCATAAATGTTGAGTCTTTGGAGGAGGAGCCTTTTGCTGCAGTGTACGTATGGTAACTTCGTCTGCGTTTCCTCCTCAGCTGCCAGCTCCAGTTCTGGCATGTGTGTTGTCCTGCCTCCTGAAAGGTGCGACCTGCCACTCTAAAGGGCCAAAGGAAGAACTTACATGAATGGCACAGCTCGAAGGAGTAACTGGTGCTATAGCCTCATCGGTCAGGCTTGTCTCCTGATCGCTCTGGGTTCTCAGTTCAAGTCTCCAAATGTAGTTAAAAATACTCTTAGAAGCTACAGTGTTCCCAGACGTTGTACTACCCCTGCTGTCAACTAGTGCAGCGCTTGCTACGAGTGATGTCTGATCTCAGTAGCTGTCTTGAATTTATTTAGCATTTGGACGTGGCAGTGGCCGTGTTTCACATCAGTTTTCTCCCAATGCCATCATAATGTAGGAAGAAAAAATGATCTTAGTGCATAATGAGGCAAGTAGGAGTATGTAGTTTGTTTGCTCTCTGAAATTTTGGTGGTCCGTCGGTTACCATGGCGACGGCAGTGTGATACCTACAATTTGATACCACACACGGGAAGAGGGTCCCTGCTTTGAGCAAGGACTAGACAGTACTGGCGCATGTGAGAGACTGTGTGTGGGCAAGATTCTTAATAGGTTATCGTGCTTGGGAACTTAAAATTCACATTCATCAAGACATTTTGTCATTCCTTTAACTCATTAAATGAAAATATTCCACTTGAGTTGAAAAGTTAGTGGGATTTTTTTTTTTTTAAATTATTTTGGCAGGCTTCATAAATTAAACTGTCTCAATGCACTGTAGATTTCTCTCCATCATGAAGTTTTCTGCATGCTTTGCATAGGATGGATTGTTTGCATTGAGTTATTGCTCCACATATTTCTTCTTTAAGCAGAATTCTGGAGGGTTTTTCTGCAGTCTCTGTAGTATTACTGCTGCTGCTAAGAATTTGAATCACCGTTTGAATCACAGTTCTTTGAGACCATTGGAAGTATATGCATTGGGGTGATAAATTTGTTATTCACATATGCAACAAATATCATATAGAAGAAATTATTCTAAGGAAGAGAAAGCAGAGAGGTGCCGGATACAAAGTAATTTTCCACTGAACAATAAGGGTCAGTAGCTAAAGGGTGGATCAAGGTGGAATTTTACATCTTAACCCTTCAATATTTTAGGGTGCAATTTGGACTTACGAATATCTGAATCAGACACTGCTACCCCAAATGGAGATTTTTACTCTGGGGAAACGATAGAAGAATGGATCCAATTTAGTCATCTGGATATCTTCTGATAAAATATTTGTAGAATATCTGTGAACGTTAATCCATTAATTCTTTTGGAGCAATCAAAATACACTTTTTTCCACGAGCATATTCGAGATTTCAGAATGCTCCTAGAAAACTTGTAATAATTGTGTAGTCAGTATCGAGTCCTTTTGTAGAGCCATAATCCAGTTGTGTTATTGCAATAGGCCTCTCACGAGGGTTAAGTAGGTTGTTTAGGAAACTTAAGTACTCTGTATTGCCATTTATCTTTCACTTGCAATTGTGATTCCTTACCTGCAGTTTTCCTTTAGTACAGAATACAATGAAAGAGCCTGTAAGTCCGATATTTCTGGTTTGGGAAGCAGGAGGCACTCGGAAGTATCTCTGTGCACGCTCTTAGAGATGCTTCGTTGCACTGCACGCTGCATTATTTGTCTGGAACCTCAGACAACAGCCTGCAGTCAGTCATTCTCTTGGGACCTTTGGAATTCCAGTGATAGCCTCAAGTTCTGGCTGGAGGGAATGGAGGGCTTCTATTTTTAAGGATTTAAAAATAATTTTATAGTATTGAACTGCTGACTTTTCTACCACTGCGAAGTGTGGCTCTTTCCATTCTGTTCAGAAGTCACTTTATGTAGGGTAGCTGCAACCTTTTCATTTGCTGCCTTTAATAAATATTATATGTCTGACATTTGAGTCTTGCATCTCACCGTCACCAAGACCCTTCTAATAGCACAGCCTGAGGTCCTATTAGATGAAAAAACAACTGTGCTGACATCCTATATTAACTCTTTGTGATGCAGAAAGAATCAAATTCAAGGTATTGCCAACTGAGCCAACACCACCCGAAGTACTAGTATTTATTTTTTTCTAGTGCCCATTAATCATTTGTTTATCCTTAATAGTATATCCTAAATATCTTTAATATCTTCCTAATACACAAGGCAATACCTGTGTTGCTTTTTCCTTCTATTTTAATTTCATGTTTGTAGAAAAAGGAGGAAGAATAAAAATTGCATGACAAATTTACTCAGAATTGCCTGTCTGGCTCTGGGGTCAGGCTCAAAAACTTAATACGCTCAAAATATCACCAAAATTTCTCATACATTTAACGCTGAATAACTCTTTCCCTCCGCAAACTACTTTCTCTTTTGATCTCATAAGAAAAAAACCTACCCTGCTGCCTTTTCCATATCCATACAAATTTCCTGTTCATAATGTATGTCAGGAGGCTGCATTTGCACATTTGGAGACTCTGAAATTATCTGTCTAGTAGGCTCAAAATAGAGAGTCAAGCAATGGAAATTGTAACCCCTCACTGAAGAGTTTAAAAAGCCTTGGAAAATGCCCAATCTGAAGAAGAAATAGGCTTTCCCCTGAAACGTTGCAGGCCTTGCCCTTATTCAGCACAATTATTGTTTAGCAACATGACTTTTCTCTTTTCAGATCGGTCGTGTTGGAGGCATCAAGAAAGTAGTCTTAATCTGTGCAGAATTTAGACAAAGTAGAAAAAACGTGTGAAAGATGGTATGAAAGAATTGCTTGGTGTGCAGGGTTTAATTGGGTCTTCAGCTACCACAAGTTTATAGAGGAGGCAGCAGCAGCAGCAGCCCAGGGGGGACGAGAAGAGCAAAGAGCTGAGAAATGAAGCGAGTGGTTGACTGCGAGCTGACAAAAGGAGAGAGAAGAGAAAAGATGCCAGACTTAGAGAAACTGGCATGCTATTCCAGGTTTAGTGGGTGGAGTGAAAGAAACCCAGTGACAAGGAGCTGAAAGGCATTCATATAACATTTCTGCAGCGCCTGTCTCCTTTGCTCCCTGTTTCATCGATAGACACACATACATTATAAAACTGTGCGTGGGAGCACCACATGGTGGTTTCCTGTATCTTTCAAAAAATCCATACGAAAGATTTCATGATTTACCACCTTTCAGCTTCTCTAGATTTTTTTTGCCTTTACTTTTTCAGTTGTTGAAGACAAATGTTTTGCGCCGTTTGTTAGTAGGTCTTTCCGCCCGCCTCCAGCCTTCCCCCAGCAGCTGCAGTAAATCGGTGTGGCCCCAGGTAACGCTTCCTGGCTGCCGCTGACAGAAATCCCCCTGCCTGCCTACAGACCGTGCTCGCACTGCCTGCTGCTCAGCAGTGGAGTAAGGATGGGAGTGACAGAAAGCTTGGCTTTTTGGTGCTTGGGCGAACAATCTGTGAAGAAGAATGTGGGCATGAGAAAAGGGGAGGTAGGAAGTGTCTGCTGTTTCTCAGGGTTGAGAGACTTGAGGGGTGGTTCAGTCTGCACAGAGACAACTTCCCATGACACCTAGATGGAAGAGATCTCTTCTGTGCAGAATTCAGAACCTGGGACTTAACTGGTTTCTACTCCCCAGGTGTACATTAAACAGCATTCTGGAAAATGATGAATGCGTGTGGTGGGACACAACAGCAGCAGCAAAAAATGGTCTTCTTGAGAGGTGGTGGGAGAGAGGCTGAGTGTAAGAAGCGGGGATTTTGAGGTGATTGGAATAGCATGAGAATCTGGATAGATTCAGATGGGCTCTCACACATAGCCGAGGACTGCTGCTTGCAAATGATTTTCTTTATTTCGTACAGCAGTTTTCCCCTTTACAAGAAAATAGACAATATATAAATCTGTCAGACTAGGAGATACCGTAATAAATCTATCACACGCGTGGCATGTTTACAGCTTTATGCGTGCCATTGTTGATGGATCTGGACAAGCAGCATGCTAATTGCTGTTCTCCAGAGGAGTTAGGAGGAGAAGAATCATTAAAGAAAAGCTCCTTGGTATAATAAAAAATTGTGATTGTCTTTTCCAACCTTCTTCTATGTGTCCACGGAGGATGGGATTGGTTACTTAATTTTGTAAAATATCGTGTATTTCCTTAATATCGTTACGCGAGAACTGTTTTCGAGAAGAAAAAGGATGAATAAGGCAAGTACCACCCCTGACAAGGACAAGCAACTTTGGAATTAAAATGCAAAATGGATTATGTTTATTTGGAATTTCCTATGTCATTTACTAGAGGTTCTTTAATTTGTTTGTGTCTCCTAAAAATAGCCTATTGAAATTAATTAAGTGCACCATAGATTCATGAGTCAGAGCAATATGAAGAATTTTTTTTTTTTTGAAGTGAGCTTATTTGCTCCTCGGATGAGTTTTCTCAAAGATGTTGTAATTATATGCCTGGATTACTGCTGGCACAGCAGAAAGTTCACTCATACAGCAGTTGCAGCTAGGCAAGGCGCGTGTCATGGGCTCTATGGAATCTGCCAACCCCCACAGCCATGCATCTACACCTGACTGCGACCAGTGCTTAAGAAATCGTTGTTGATGATGCATCGTTAAATTACTCATCATGGTCATAATACTTTTAGGTACATACATGACATATCTCAAGTCACAACATATCTCCTATAATACCAGAACATTTGCTTTGCATGTTTGTCTAGATTCTTCCACAGTTCTCTTTATCTTTTCTTTCCAGAAATGTGAAAGAATATCCACTTGTCTAAATTTATGCTCATACAGATAGCCAACATATCTGAGGACTCAGTGAAATTTCACCCAGCAACAGCAAGAAGAACAATTGATTCTTTACCTCTACCACCATACCAAAGAGAGAAAAAAGTCTGTTAGTAAAAATTAGGTTTTGATTGTTTCTCACTACAGCATTCCAGATAGGTGGTGTATTAATGTTAATGAGGTAGCTAATCACAGTTTGTCATTGATGGATCTACAATCATTAGTCCATGAAACTTTAGATTATTTCTGTAAATAGAGAGATAATAAGGGAACTGAGTAAACCTGTTTCACGTGTTTGGCTCACTTGAGAGAAGAGCTGTCATTCCGATGAATAAGGGGCAGGTTATTCACGTTCCGCATACCTGTACACATTGTCCTCAAATATACTGCACATGCCTATAATTGAATGAGCAGAGTCTGACCCAACTGCACCAAATTTAATGGAAAGCCCCCGATTAAATCAAATGAAGCGAGAGGAAGCACAGCCTTCTTTTTGGGGCTTTCCTGTTCCTTCAGTGACTGTAACACATTGAAATAATTACTAATTAATGTGTTCTGAACCTTAGAGTAACATGAGTAAAAGGGTGGTTTACTATACCCATGAAAAAGTTCTTTTGAGTTTACAACTATAAAATGTTTAATAGGATGTTTTTAATACGTATGCACCGGGATTTAGAAAAACAATGAAAATGAAATAATGAAAAATTCTTTCCTTATTGTAACAAATGTAAAACTTTCAGCAAAATGATGAAATTCTGGTCCAAATTGAGCCTATGGCTCTATTCCCATTGCTTTCAAATGGGCTGAAAATGAGTTTGAACTGCAGTGTTATTTACCAGCTGGAAATATTAGGTTTTCAATCTGGTGCCACCCCATATTATGGGTTAGGGATCAGTCTGAAGAGGTGCTGTGTTAGTCTGGGCTTCAGTTTTAGGCACTATTTGCATTAAAGCTGTGTGACAAATTCATGAAATCTGTGAAATTTGAGGCTGCTGTATTTCAGTTGAGCAAAATTGGTTAGAAGTAAAAGAAAGAATATAAGACAATTTGAGGAAGCCAAGGTTATTTGGGATTTTGGTCAGAAACTGCAGGATACATACTGGCTTTGATCAAAATGTGACAAACTGGGTGGTTTCAGCTGAGTTTCCTGTTGCAATTTGTGATTCGTTGAAACTCTAACTGAGAAAGGACAGCTGTCACCTGATACTGAATGAAATTTTACCTCAGATTTTTCAAGCCAGTACATCTCTATCCAGCAAGTCACATACTATTGCTATTATGGCTGCTTGTTAGTAACAATTCTGTTATTTTTGCTTTCTTTTTAAGTACGAAAGTGGTGGGAGGGTCAGGACTGGCTTTTTGCTTTGAAATGCATGAAAATTTGTCGGTATGATACAGGCGTATGTGAGAGAAAGAAATGAGACACGGTGTGTAATTCAAGAACCAGTATTTTCTATTTCTGCTAAGAAAAAGAGGAAACACATATTAAAGGATTAGTAACGAAGAAAATGTTTGCAAGGAAGATGAGGAAAATTTGCAATTGCAACGTATTAATCGTAAATATTTTAAAATTAAGATTACAGTTTTCTCTGCCTTTATGGTCTTGCTTGTTAAATTACTGGTCGTGGTCATGGATTTCCTATATTTTAAAAAATACAAAACCAATCAGGCAAAGGCTATAATCCTTCAGAGCTATGTTCTGCTGTATTAGTCGTGGGAATTCCTGCCTTCTACAGGATAATTTTATTTTCAGTGAACTAGTTTTCAAAGTCTTAGATGCTTTCTGTGTCTGAAGTTTGCAGCTTCACATCTTACAAAGGCAGAAGGGAGAACTGTGATTGTCCAGTCTGACCTCCTGCGTACTGTAGGTTACAGTATTAATTTCTTTTTGCAGTAAAATATGTCTTCTAGGAAATGGAGTTATAAAGATATTCACTGTCCTTTGATGAACTGCTCCCAACCTTAGCTAATCTCACCATGAAGAGTGCTTCTGGTCTGATTTTTGTCAAGTCTCAATCTCTAGCCATTAGAAGCCGTTCTATCTTTACCTGCCAGACTGCACAACTTTACTGTAAACTGTAGAAGAGAATGATTTTCTTTTTCTCTGAGTCTATGCGACTAGAATTTTCTTCTGAACGGCCTTGGAGAAAGTTGGGAAGTTGACTGTCATCGCATCCGTTGGCTTGGTAAGGCTGGCCAGCAATACCGCAGGTGTTTTTTCAGACCTTAGGGAAGGTAGCATAATGACCTACTTTTAACATGTTTCTCAGCATCTGAAGTTGGTCCTCAATTTCTTTTCTGTATGTGTTCATATCTGTGTGTACATAGGAGGTCTTCTGCCCTAATGCTGTGTTTCTGTGTGGTTTTATCTTTTAGACTGTGTAAAGGCTGTCAGAAAAATACTATCCTAGCTTTATGTTTTTACAATAATCATTTGACAAACGATTGTCTGAGTTTCAGGGGGAAGCTGCATGCTTGCTGGGGATGAAGGCAAAGACATTGGCACAGACATGTTACATGTGAGCTACAGTGAGTTTTTCTGTCCTGGTCTCTGACTGTGAAATCCCTGCAAGTCCTAGTACAAGCTGGACCTCTTCAGACCCTTGGCTCAAGTCTACAGTGGGAATTTTTAGGCTGGGGCTCCTGCAGTGGAACAGATCTTATCTGTTCAGGCTAGCCAGGGCTGGGGCTGCCATATAGGCCTGTAAACAAAGGAGACTACAGTAATGAATGCCCCTGGGAACTGAGATACACCGAGGAACAGGACTGTCAGACTGTTTGAGCCATGAAACTTAAGCAGTTTAACTGTGATTTCAGTCACAGCTGTCAGAGTCCTAAGAAGCATATTGTGTTTCAGAATCAACATATGCTGGCATTTCCAAATTGAATTTCTTCTCTACCCTAAGATTTCCACTTTATAGGAATCCTGAAATACCAGAATTTCCTCTCTATCGCTGTCTCTCTGTCCAAGAAGGATTTTGATCACCATTGCTGTGCTTCTCGGTATCTTCTCTGGTCTTTGGCACATTCCAAGATGAGGAAATCAGATTTCATGCAGCAGCAGGCTTGCTATGGACTTATAAAATGGCATAATGGTGTTTTCACTTTCATTCTCTCTTCCTTTCTAATAATTCCTAATGCTTTATTTGCCCTTTTACATGCTGCTACTACCAAGCTGACGTTTTCATGGTGCTGCCTAGTATAGCTCTGAGATAGCTTTCCTGAAAGTTAATAACTAATTTAGCTACTTCACATTTATTTACACTGAATTTTGTCTGTAAGCTTATTGCCTGATCCTTCTGTATGATGAAATTCCTATGCAAGTTTGCTTGCCTTTTTACTACCCTGAATAATTTCTCACCAGTAACAAATGTTGCTATTCCTGCCACCCTTCTCCAGATCATTTATGAAAATACTGAATAGCAGGAGTCTCAGGGCAGAGGCTTTATTTGAAGTCTTATTATTTATTCCTACTTCAGTCTCCTATCCTTTTAATCTGTTATTAATCCATAAGAAGACATTCCCGTGGCATTTTGTGAACCTTTGCTTAAAAAATCCTGCTGAAAACCTTTAGAAAATTCAATCCAGTGTATAAACTGTCTTGTCCTTGCCCTACAGAGAACGCTAGCAAGTTTCAGCGGCATGACTTACCTGTGTAAGAGCTGTTGACTCTTTCATCCTGACGGGTTTGTTCCTACATCTACTGTTTCCTTTGCTCATTATTCTCTTATTTGTCCGGGTGCAGGTGTAATTGTTATAGTTCTCTAGATCCCCTAAAAACGCGTTTTAAAAAACTGGGCACGTATTGGCTTGTATTTTCCATCTTCCACTCATCTGGTGCAAATGATATTTTAAGTGATCAGTTCAGGAGCTCTGTGTTTAAGATTTATGATGCTCCATTGTGTCCTATAATGTGTTACTATTTTTTTTTTTTTAATGCTCCCTTCTCCTAACACATCAATTTAAGATGAATCCTCTTGTGTATCCCCAAAGGCTGTTGAGTCTAAGTGACTGTGCATATGCCAACTACGGTAGTTTGTAGTAGCTTTTCTTCAGCACTATCCTCCTTGAATGTTCTCTTTCTACCTCTGTTGTCACTTGACCTGCAAAAAGACTGAGAGCCCACATTCTTTGTCTCTCCTTTAAGGATTTACTGATAGGTTTAGTGTCATCTTTAAGTTGTTCCTGAACAAAAGATCACAAGATCTTTTTTCTTTTTCTCTTTTTTTTCTTCTTGCATTTTTACATATAGCTTGCTAGGTATTATGTTCTTTCCTGTTGTCCTTCTTGGAGATGTTTACGCTGTTAGAAGCATGTCTTCTGGCCTCTTATTGAGTCTTTTGGAGCCAGTAAGGTTTTTTTTCATATGTTATGTGTTTTAGCTCGTGTCATACAATCTGCAACCTTAAACAAAAAAGTTTTGGGCTGCTGCTTCTTATATAGCTCCCCTTTTGAAACTAAGCACAGGTTCAAAAGATTTCTTGTTTCTTTTGTGAGATGGTATATCTGGGACATTATGGGACTCTTCTGTAACTGTGCCTCTGAAAGCAATATGCTGAATAAGGTCACGGGCAGCACCATTCAGTATGAAGTCAAGAGTTAGGCTTTTTTCTTTTGGTGCCTAACAAGATTCTCCAAAAAGCAAATGTTGATGTTGTTATCCAAGACGTTTGTCTCAATATCACCTACACTGACACCGACCTGGTTTATGTTTTGAATTCTTCCTTTTTTTTTTTTCTTTTTGTCCTTCATGATGCTCTTCACAGTCATAGTCACCTTTCTGGTAAATCAGTAATATAAGCTTAATACAGTCCTGTTACTGAGGACTGGAACTGCATCCACGGCGATTCTGTTCCTTGTAGATATGTTTATTTATCAAATTTCATTCTGAGCTTTCCTTAGTAAACAGCCTGTATGTATTTGTTCTGGTTGCTTATTTTTAGGCTCACATTTAGGACTTTGTTACCACTTTTGATGCTTCCTACTTGCATTTTGTTGATTTTTGTCCTATGCTTTATTGTAGGATACAGAGGATACTGTTGTAGCTTTCCTCCAGGGAGAATTGGTATCCTAAGCTGTGCTCTACTCCCATAAGCTTTCTCTGCCTTTTTTTTTTTTTTTCTCCGAAACATTCCTGTAGAACCATTTTAAGTGCCAGCACTGAAATAAATTTCCTTGAGAGTTAATGCCATATTCATCTCTGGACATACTAGACAAACATCTGTTGGGAGTGATATAGAGGCATTTGAACCTGCTTTGAGGCAAGGAGATGGACTTCATGACCTCCAAACATCCCTTCTACCCCTATCATTTCTTTTAAATTGATAACTGGGTAAACAGATGAAACTTCTGTAATCTTAACAAAGTACCAGGTCCATATCTGTAGTTGGAGATTGGAGCTCCTCAGAGATAAAGGTAGTGGATATGCTATTGAAGTGCTGGAGAGAGAGGGATTTTGATGTATACCAACTTTTATTGCTATTAGGATTAAAATAAAGAAAGGTCTTCTCTTTTCCCCAAATCCCATATCATACTGCCAGCCATAATTCCAGCAAAGCAGTCAATCAGTATTTGCTCTTAAGAACTCTAATGTTGTTGGGGGGTTGTTTGTGTGTGTGTGTGGTTTTGTTTGGGTTTTTTTGTTTGCTTGTTGTTGGTTTTTGGTTGTTGTGTTGTTTGTGGTTTTGTTTGTTTGTTTTGTTCTGTTTTGTTGGAGAGGACAGTACGTTCCCAGACCTTTAAAATATCCTGTCCTTAGTTAAATAATTTCCTATGATGTGATGCTACTTGGCAGAATTCTTTCAACCATGTTAGTGTGGTCAACTTGTCTTGAAAAACACAGAAGCAAAAATACCCAGACTAAAAATAGCAGCAAGGAAGAGATGAAAAATAGATTTTATTTATTTTTTCATATCTATTTGTTGGTAAAATTGTGCACCACTGAACAGCCCACTTCAGTTACTGCGGTTGTTAGGTAACTGCAGCCTGGGTTAAGTAGAGTCCTTATGAATCCTAATGCAATACCCTTCTGCCTGAACATACTGTCGGTGAAAACACGTTGCCTTCCGCTCTGTATTTGTCTAAAATAGTACAAGGGGAAGTCGTGCCATACTTTATTGCACTTGCATTCAACACGATGCTTGCTAAGAATAGGTGGGTATCATATTGTGTAAAAAAGTAGCATAATGGCATGTGACTGTGTTGTCAATGAGGGAGGCAGCGTGTGAGCGTACTGCCGATGAGGCTGCTGCCTCACGCTTTGCTATGCAGGAAATCAAAATCTGGATGACTCATCGTATCCACTCAAATGTTGTCATAGTCTTTCTGCGTTGCACAAAACAGTACTTAAGGCTTCCTAATCACATTAGAAATAATCTTGATAATTCCACGTGGTGCTGATAGTGAGCAATAGACTTCAGGAGCTATTTTCCAAATATCCCTTATGTAAAGATACAGGCACTATATATCTATATATATCTCTACATAGATATATCTCCATGAGGCAAAATCCCTGACCAGAACCTGCAGAAGGACGTGGGTGACGGTACTGACAGTTATTGAATTGTCGAATAGGAAAACTAACACAATGAATTTGACTTTAAATATGTCTTATTACAACCTATTTAACATTTTCCTCGGTAATGTCAAACTAGTTTCACTGTTATAATCTACTTTAGTGTCTTTCATAAAACTTGAAGGTGCAAGTCACAAAGATAGAGATATAAGGTTATGTGCTTTTGAATTTGAAATACGGAAAAGATTTAGAAGGTATTTTGGAGATATTAATACAAAATGGGTGGGTGGGAGAAAGATGGAAATAATAAAAGAATTATAATACCGAATGAAAGAAAAATTATATACAATTTAGTGTTTCAAAAATTAATGCACATGGGAAAAGTAAACTCAACTACAGATAGACAACAGCAGATTCTAACTCCTCTATTATTGTTTAGTGAGGAGAACTTGGAGTCATTGTGGACATCTCTCCAAAGGATTAGTCCATTTCTTGGCAATAAAATAGAATTTGAAGCATTAGTACTAAAGCTGAGAACATGGTTACACCACCACATAGTCCTCATTTGCTCGTGTGTCGAATGCGCAGCTCTGGCTCTGCTCTCACAGTGCAGGTTTACCCAGCATTGGAAATGCTTGGAGAAGGGTAACATGGATGGTCAAGGATGGTCAAAAGCACTGAGAGAGGAGTGGACTGCGATTCATCTGTCTAGGAAGGGAGATGATTAAGGGAAAATGGGGTAGGCGTCTATAAAATCACAATGTGAAGATGGTAGGTGGGTAACGAACCTTCATAGTGGAAAACTGGAAGCTCCTTAAGCTGTTAGGCAGAAGATTTAAAGAAATGAAAAGGTATACTTTTTGTATGTTCCAAGTTGTGAAATTCCATTAGTACTGGAAGATTTTGAGAACAAAACAGTAAATAGGTGTAAAAAAATTTTGTAGCTTACTAGAGAATAGACACAGCAGTGATTAAACATGATTGCTTGGATACGGCCACTGTTAGGCTCAGGGAAACCTAAATTGTTGATAGCTGGGAGCTATGAGTATAGGCATCAGTGGAAGTATCACTCCTTGTTCTGTACTCCTTCCTTTCCGGTCCCAACTGGACAGTTATACTTAAGACTAAACTAACATTTGCTCAGACCTAGTACAGAAGTTCCCGTATTCTCACCTGAAAAACTCACACGCAGTAAGCAAAGATGTTTATGTAAGATTTTTAAGTGCTGTTGAATAACTTAGTATCTCCAGTGTTTATGGCTCTAAATGAGAGCTGACATGAGCGAGCTGGAAAATCTGTGTCTGGGAATTCTGGACCTCTGGCCAGCACAGATCACCTGTGCTCATTTCTGGTGCATAGGTAGGAAATGGTTACACCACCTCTGGTCTTCTTTCCATTCCTACCAGTCATCTGCTCCGTTCTGATGGTTTTGTCTTGAATTGTTAAATTATTTGGACAAAACAAAAAAGAACAAACCCCAAAGACCCTTGTGTGAATATTGTGTGAATACTGGTTTTTGGCTGAAGCCTGAAGATACCACTGCAGGAAAATTACTTCGGTTGATGCAGAGCGCTGCTGAGGAAGCACAGCGTGTGAGGGTTTTGTGTGTGAGCTGAGGTCCCCTCCATCTTCTCTCCTAGGTCTGCAGCCCCTTCTTGTCTGAGTGGGTCGGTGGCAGTGTGTCATGTGAGGTACCAGCCACCTGGCTAGCCACACGTATGCAGCCATGGGCTGGGTCTTTCTCTTTTGGATTTTGTGAAATACACAGAAATTTGTGTGTCTGAGACCTTTAGCCTTCTGTCAAACTGGCTGAAATTGTTCAACAGGTTCAGAATGTGCTTGAGGGGAATAGCAAACTGACAGATGGCCAGGCCCCACAACCGCATATGCCTCATTTCTTGAAGAACCAAGTTAAAAATACGTCATTATAATAGACTTCAAGAAGGAAGGCAGAGTGACAGGAAAACAATAAGTTAGAAAGTCAAGAACTGACCGTTTGATATACACCTCTGTCTCAGCATGGTCCTTCAACCTCAGTGGGAAGTGCCTCCTGTCTTCACATGTCTTCTGGAGCTGCACTTTTTGACTGAATTGGTTGATCCCATCCCTTAGCTCTGATGTGTCGAAGCTTTCTGTCTCACTCTGATAGACTCTACCACGTGGGGATTCATCGCTAGTAACTGCCACTGGGGAATGGGTGAAGTTACTTGTAGTACAGAGCTGTAAGTAACTTAAAGTATATAGTGTTATAGTATAGCTATTAGCTTTAGTTGCAAATAGTGGGTTAAAGATCTCCTGGTAGAAAGTTAAAAAGTGAGGTGAGTTGTACATTGTTTAAATTCCCTCTCGTGAAGCAGTTTTCTGTTAAATTTGTGTTCTTGAAAATGAAAGATTAATAGCATTTGGTTACAGCTGTATATATATATTGGCTGGGGGTTTGCAAGCTTCCAGGTGCAAGAACGGCAACTTGTTCTGGACTTGACTTTTAAAAGCCTGCTTAGTGGAAATTCCTAGGCTGTTTAAAAGAGAATTTCCTAACTGTTTTCAAGGCGTGACTCTGCTGTGCTAAATGTTCTTTGAAATTAGTGGGAGTTTTCTATAACAGAATGTGCAGAATAATTTCTGAATGTTCTAGAGATGGTATGTGGATAAATAGATTAAAATAATTTACAGGGCTATTTTTCACTTTGAAGTTGATTCCATACCCCCTCTGTGAAGTCAGCACATGAACACAGTGCATCACATTTTTGCATTCTTCCACTTCCCTCAATTCCCTGGTCATATCAAGATGGACAAAGTATTTTCTCTTCCTCTGCTTTTCTTTGTTACGCAGTGGCTACAGCTGTCTGCGTATTTTAGTCGGACAACAACAGTCTAAATGTTTCTGTTTGTTTTGCCGCATTGGTTTTATTTGTGAAGCTGTCTGCTTGTATTGGAGGATTGTCACTGTCCTTGTGTGAGCAAAGAATATGTATAAAACATGGAAATCGGGAAGAATTCTGCTAAGAAGAAAAAAATTATCTTACGCCCATTCAGCTATGTGGAATTAATATCCTTAGAATTTTAGTAGAAGCAGGTTAATTAAAATAATCAGCCCTCCCTTTTTAATCTTGGGAAACTGCTTCATCCTGTGAGATAAAGGGATGATGAACTGTGTTAACTGCGGCACCTCAGGATGGCAGCTTTTTGCACACAGTAGAAATAAGCAAGAGCTTTCTCAGTTCTCTGTCATTCACAATATTGGTAAATAGATTAAGCAAAAGGAGAACTCTGTCCGTGGTAAGGTATGTTCATGCCCAGTGTTTATACTCACATACACAGAGTAATGTTGCTATGTCACAAGGTATTACTGTAAAAATAAGGAAATGGGTTTTGCCGAGTTCCCTAAAGCAGACAAAATACTGTTTCCTGGCAAGGTCTGCCAGTGGATACTAGGAGGCTGCCGTAAAAGATGGAAGTAAGGCGGATCTAATTAAACGTTTGTGCATCTAAACTCAGTCACTGCTTTTGACATTTAGTACAATTGATTTAAAAGTTGCAATGTTTTTATTTACTGTTGTACTGAAGTTGCTTTAGTACAAGATACTTGGACGAAATTTAATAAAGAAGTATCTCTAGAGCACTGTAAGATGCACTTGCAATCACTCTTCTTACCCAGGTTTGCCTCCTAACTCATTGGGTTACAGTTGGTGCTACTCTGGTGTCATAGCAGAGTCTGCCAGCACAATAACTTTAGTGTACTGATTTCATCAGACTGCTTTATTACGGGCAGATCCTTCCTCCTCTGTTCTTCCAAGCGGATCTGTCTGCTTGTTCCCTTCCAGTCCTCCTGCTCACCTCCATGACCTGGCTCACCAGAGCTTTCCTCTGTACTGCTGTACTCTGTTAGTGTGTGACTGCTTACATACTACATTTTGGATCCTGTGTTTTGCTTGTGTTTAGATTTACATACAGATGTTGTGTAATATTTTGTATAGCTGATAGATTTTTAGGTGTGTTCTCTTAATTATCTGAGTTTTCAAGGATTCTATTACAGACAAAATACTGATGGAATAAAAAACCTCTTTGACTCTGACAGACTAGTCTTCAGTGGTAGCCTTCACCCTCTGCTGAGCTGCACCTTTCAGCGGCTCAGATGAGTCAGTTCTGTTCTGCAGATGCTCCCAGTACGTGGTACTGACCAGGTGGTTAGAGGGAGGCAAATCGCCATCTCGGTCGTCTTTTATTCTCATTTATTTTTGAGTATGGTGCCCTGCAATTTAATACGCAGGATCTGATCCCGCTCGCCATCCCACTGGCTTCTCGTTAGTTTTCTGTGAAGAGGTCTCAAGGAATTCAGGTTCTGATGTGAATCCAGTTAAGCTGCTAGTGCTGCCAACTCCAAATTTAGAGAATAATGAATGATGTTCAGAAAAGGTTCATTCTTCTTTCAGGGTATTTTTCATGAGGAATGATCTTTCACCCACGAATCTATTTCCCACCCTAAAACTGAATATGCAAAGTTTGGTGTCCAGGTAGATTTCCATTGTGGCTCTCGATGAATTGCTCAAATTCTCCAAGGCACTAATTTCAATATGTTGGATAGGATATTTTTTAATGAATTGGACATGTGAACTTAGTACCAGCGGTGTAATAAAATATAAGTTTCTATTTTCAGAGTGGTTTCAGGTGGGATTTGCAAGACATTTGCATATAAGGCATGGCTTTGCCTATATATTGCAAGATAATTCACACAGTTTGAAATAATTTCTACCAGGTCTTCTTCAGATCACTCAGACAGTGTTGCTATTTATAAAGCTACTGTGAAGTAAATCAGATGGTTATTGTATTAATTGAAATGTATTAAAGTGTATAATAAAAGGATAGCAAATCCAGTGTGTACAAGATCATATATGTTAGTAATACTCTACTGTAAGACACAGAGAGAATAATAGTGGTTAAAGAGAATCAAAGGGCCTCTACATGCTTTTTCTTCCTCTTGATGTATAATGAAAGCAACACTAATACCAAGCTTTATGCTGGCGGTATTTAAGTTTTAACTTAGTTCGTATTTCTCTGTTAATTACAAAGTTCAATTCAAGGGGCAACTATTATGTACACTAAGAACTTAGGCATCCACTTCACTTAGAGCTGAACATCAAAAAAATCTCGTGTTGTAGGATTATATCCGCTATCTAGAGCCCTCTTTGATAGCGTCAGCTTCTGAAAACAAAGGCTAGTCAGCTAAATTGACTCTCTTATTCATCCCTGGGGGAGCTCAAGAAAAATAAGAGAATTAGGGCTGTTAGCATTTAGCCTTTGAAGCCTTCCATAAAATATTTTGAGTCCCTGAGAAATTTTGCTCTGCCAAATATGATTCAGATAGGGGGTTAATTGTCTAGAGGTGGAATTAATGTACTCCTGTGTTGTGTTAACAGGAGATAAGAATGCTGCCATCAGGTGTGGAGTAGCTGTGGGTAATCGGGGTAGTGCAACAGGTCAGCAGATGCTGTAACAGATACTGATTTATCAATATTCAGAAGGGGAAATAAAGAATTCTGTTAAATTTGGGGGTTTAAGAAGCTTAGGGGTGCCATGCCTTGGCACAGTGTATACACTGAGTTGCACTCGTGCCCATTTCAGTTGCAGATGCTGATTTCATTTGTGTACCCTGCAATGGATGAGCCTCAGCTGTTGACAGAGACCTTAACAAATGTGGATTTGACTGCTAGAATCCTACAGGTTGGTGGTTCAACAACCCAGATGTGGCTCTGAAGATGCTCAAAGAATAAAATGGCGAGGAACAGAGGGGCACAGTAATGAAATACAGCATTCTGAAATTGCCTTTTAGAATTATTTTACAGGGTGCAAACAGACATATGTATTTTTAGACTAGAAATCAATGCACACCACATTAATTTCCATTGTCATTTTTAGGCTCTTCCTAGAAATGTTAGTACCTGGCTGATAAAGTTTGTCCGAACAAAAAGAAAGTTGAAATGTGTTTGACTTATCTGCTTTTTTTTTTTAACTATCTCTTCACCAGTAAATAGATTCATGACACAAAATAAAGTGTTTGCAAAGGGTTTTGTTGAAGTTAAATTGTAAGAGCATTTCTGCTCTTCAACATTACCTAAATTCATGGCTACCCTATAGCCTAGGGTTGGAGCTTATAGATATTACACCAGCTTCATGTGGGAGGCAGGAGACTGGGTTAAGGTGGGAGAAGAGGTAGAAAAAACTTACGAGGTAAACGTTTTTGGTTTTGATGAGAAGATGATTGTGGCTGAATTTGCTAAAGATTTGGAAACGTGTTGCGTGACTGACAAGAATGTGGTGGTTTTGGTGTAGGCGAAATCAGAATTGAGGTATATAATTCTGCTTTAGATTAATGCTAGCGTATCACAGAAGCGTATGCTTGTGGACCAGATAAAGTTACCAGTGTGTCTCACAGTGTTCATGGGTGTCTAACTTGTCCCATTTATTAGGCAGTGCTATGTTCTTCCATTGCTTGGTTTTTCTGACCATCAAGGCGAAGAATGTTTGAAATGACTTCATTGTCTTTGCTTCCTTTTGCCTCAGGCCATTAGCACAGGTATTGCAGATACCATGAAAACCAGCATATTCATAGACAGCACTTTGTATCAACAGGCTTGAGGGGAAACAAGCTGCTGGAGGCAAAAAGCAAACTCCAGCTGAGAATATTTTTGAAATAAGAAAGAACAGCAGTTGCCTTTAATAGCTGTTATGGAATAGATGGACACTTTTGCCAGAAGGACCACCAGGACCATGTGCTAATGTTCATCTTTCACATCACTCATAAGTACCAGGTTTTCTGTACATTTCTTTCCAAGATAGGTACAATATGGAAGTGTAACTTCATTCTTAGTAGAGGGAGACCCGGACAGTTTTACCTAAGCCCAGAATTCAGCCTCTGTGGGAATGTGGAGACAACTTTGTGCTTTCTTAATAAAATAGCACAAAAGAGTTGAAATCCAAATTTCTGATAAAATGTGGACATGCTGAAAATACCGTGAAACTACTAGAACGGTGCAAATATAACAGAGGAGAGAATTAACTCCAGAGCTTTTCATCTTTCCAACAAGCTCGTTATAATAATACATTTTTGAATCTTGCTTTGCTGGACAAGTACGAAACACTAATTTATGTATGATGAAGACAGAGCTTTGCCCTTTCTGGTATGTGCAATCATCCATTTGGAATGACTGGTTGTATGGATCTGCACGTTGCACAACGTTGGGTTTTTTTTTTATTTGGTTTACAATAGCAACACATGAAAGAAAAAAAGCTTTTTCTGAATGCCATTTGCATAGCTGAAGTTTCTTTCAACTGCTTCAGAAGCTTCCGGCTCTTCAACCTGGGCATCACAGTTCTAACCTACAAACATGATGTGCAAAATTGGGGTTCCTGAAAGAGAATCCTCAGCTCCCTTGAGAGGCTTAACAACTGCAGAGCAAAGTGTGCGCAGTTGGTAAAACCTGCTGGTTTGCAATCACGTATCCTTTGGGAAAGCAGCACTTGAGGACATAGTTTAAAATTTGACTTTGTATTTCCCTGGTTTTGGTGTTCCTGTCACACTCCTATTGTTAATTGACTGTAAGGAGTAATTTAATTTCCTCCCTCAACCTAGGGCTGTCTGTTTAGCTTCCCGTTAATCCATGGTATTGACTCAGGAGTCCATCAGTGTGGCAGCAGTAAAGACAGCTTGCTTTGGTTTCGCTCTCTACAGAATTCTGCTAACTTGTGTATAACTGTTCGTATGGGAATCGTAGCTGTTGGCTCTCAGAGAGTTGAAACGTGAGTGAAATTTCCCAGCGTAAGGGGGATTCCTTTGGTTGTAAGTTTGCCAAACTTCCCAGACTGCCACTGTGACTGGTTAAATACATTAAGGTGGTTAATTTTTTGGGGTGTTGTTTTGTTTTGTTTGCTTTTTGCTAAGTATATGTGTATATAATTTCCAGTGTAGCTCTCTGTTAGGGACTGGTCAGAATTCTGGTCTTCTGGTGACATTTAACAAAAACCTTAGACCTCAAATCTAATAGAGAAATTTCTTTCTAATCAATAGATCTCAATAGTTCCCAATTTTGTAAAGCAGTTACCCTACTCTTCCTTAGCTAAACAAATACTCATTGAACAGAAAAACATCACTTGCTATTTAAGACGCGTAGAACTAACTTTTAAAAGAAAATCTATTGATACAAATAAGAAACGTTTCACGTGTTGTTTTACTTCATTCTGCCAGACATTGATTTGATGGGTGAATACAATATAATGATTGTAGTTTTGGGAAAGCTTGGGATTTTGGATAACACTGCAGAACTTTGCAGCGTCGCTTAGTAACCCACCCGTGCTGCAGAATAGCTGATGTCACTGTTTTCAACATCGCACTCGACTGGGCTTGCTTTGCAACACTAGAAATGGATGAAAATTGCTCAGAAGTGCGTTGTTTTGGAAAAGCAGCAATTCCGTCTCTAATAAAAAAAAGCAGCTTTGCAATTGCAAATTGTCTCTTCAATGAGGTATTTAAACTTTTTTTCACGCAGGGAAGTTTGTTTTAAAATGATGAAAAAGTAAATGAATCATCATAAAGTGACTCATATTAGATTTTTGCAAAGTGTTGTCACGAGCAGCTCAACTGAATCATCTGGAACAGTTTTTGTCAGAGAGGCAAGGTTGTCAGCTTACCCTAAACAACGAGATGCAGAATAGCAGCAGAGCGATTAGAGAGCTCTTGAAGTCATCGGAATAATCTGCCCCACGATTTTGCCAATTTCAGGCTACTGAATAGTCTGACATTAGTTGCAGCCAAAAGACGACATTAAATTGAGAAGACATTTCTCAGGGGGAACGGTCACGTTTTAGGTTATTTCTACATCCAGATGTTGATCTTACTTTATAGTTTCTAATTACTCTGTCCCATATTTTTCCACCTTGTGTGTTGCACGATGAATGGAGAGCAACTTATTTTTTCTGGCCCCCTTACTTAGAAAGCAGCGATAGGATTCATTTAATGGCAATCTATCAAACTGGAATTGGTTATGTGTTTTATTTTTCTTGAATATTACTGTGACTTTCCTGGGCAAAATCCCATTTTAAAAAGTGGTTTAGAGACTTTCAAACCTTCTTATTGAGAATTACTTAGGCCTTGCAGAATGGAGCTGTGCATAAATACGTCAAAGGCAAAAGCCTGTATTCCTGATGAAGATGAATTGCTCTCACAAGACCACTGTGATACTCAGAGCTATCACCATCACTGCAGGGAGGGTGTAGTGTCAGTCCACTGAGGAATGGCCAAAGGCTGAATCACTTGAGGTAGGATTTCCTCTCAAATTCAGCCCTTTAGGCCATTTGTGGGAAATTTTGGCTCAAATAATTGCACAAAGTCATAGTCAGGCATAAGAGGGACTGCATAAGGGAAACACAGGGGTTCTGCTCGTGGCACCGCAGCCCCCAAAGCACCACCTCGGTGAAAACTACACGGAGAGCACTGCAGAGCTGCTGGCCACGAGCATCTGCTCTGCGTCTGCGGCAAACACGCAGCTTGCAGCAGCCGACAGCACAGCCTCAGTCCTGGAGCCTGCCTTGAGTGGGTGCAGCCCGTTCCTGAGAGGAAACGCGCTTCTGGAGAGGTCCTCGCCTGGGTGCTGGGGCATGTTGTGCGCTGTGATTTGCAGAGAGTTGCCCAACAAAGCTGCATGTTTTGTTTGGGATTCCTCTTCTCCTTGTTGTCATAGTAGTGATAATTCTAGCTTCCTGAAAAGAAAAAAAAAAAAAAAAAAGATTAAGGTCAGTTTTCCCTTGCAAAATACCTTAAATGAATCTATTCAATGCTCCATTTGGCATAGGCCTTTAATCCCATACCTCTTTGAGAACTCAGATGCACATCTGTTTCAGCGTAATGACTTTGCACCAACTATCAAAGAAAGTGTGACTTTCCACAATATATCAAAGGTAAATTAAGATTAAAATTCTTTGTTTGCTCCTGACAGCTGGTCAGTTTTCATCTTCTTTCTTGAAGTGATTCTTTTTTCCGTACACTTCCACTTGCTTTTTTTTTGCTATAGGAATAAACACTGAGCTCATACTTGTAATGCTTTGCTTTTGCTAATTTGCTTCTTAAAGTTTCTACTCTTTTTTTAGGTGTTGACATCTGAAACTAGTTTTCCTCTTCTCATCCCCTCTGTGGTTTTCCTTTCCTGTAAGACTGCCTTTACTTTTTATTTTCCCCCTTTTATCCCTGTAGATCGTTACTGAGTCGTCCTCCCCCCAGTTCTCACTAGTGCTCTGGAGCAGTAGCTACACAAAAAATTCTGTTTCAGCGGTGCTATTTCTGGACGCTGCCATCTGCCAGGTTTTACTTCCATTTCAAACAAACTTTCAGTTGGGTTTCATCTTTCATTTGGAGGCACAGCTGCTCATGAATGCTTGGTAATCACTGGTGTGCAGCACATACCTGTAGCCAAATATATAAAGGAAACCGAAAGAGTGAGCTATATATTCCCAGCTTGTTAGATATTAAACAGGTTAGGCAGGAAATGGGGACTCTGTTATCTTTGCTTGTGCAGATCTTTATTTTATAAACAATATTTTCTCAAAGGGCTAATAGAGAAGAGCAAACACAGTAGAAGGATTACCAAGCTCCTCGTAGAGTGAACCTTTGCCAATAACAAGTTTATCAGGGCAGTGCACGTGCAGGGGGCTTGGCACAGTGTTAATTTGCCGCTACCACCAAATTAACTGTGCTCTATTTTGTTTTCTTTCCAATTTTACATCCTTGATTACATATTCATAAAACTGTCCTTCCTTCCAAGCATAAATACAACTGCTTTGAAAATATAATTGTGTGTGTTTATCAAGCACCTAATTTGTTTTACTTGCCAGCTACTAATTACATAGGAAATATAAATGAATTGCAGGTCATATATTCTATTTGAAACACAAACAGAAAAACTTTCCAAATCAGAAAATTGAATTTAAGTTGCAGCGTGGGACATGCAACATGCAGTACTGTCTCCGGCAGTCCTAGTCAAAGAAAACAAACATTTGAGCTGATAGCACATTTAAATTTGTCAAAACATACTGAGCGATGTGTTCGTTCTGTTTAAAGTGGATTGTTTTGGTAGCCTTGAGAGCTTTCTCTCTCTTTGGTTCTTACATAATCTGAGTCTATCACTGCTCAAAACTTGTTTATAGTACAGCAGAGAAAATCAAAGGCAAAACAGACTGAGAACATGCTAGGATTTGGTTTTATCCACCATGTTGTTCATTTTATGTCTCATCCATTTTCTGAAAGAGATATGTAAATTCTGTCTTGCTTCCTAGTTGGATTATTGTACCATCTCAATCCATTCAAAGTAATAAAATGAGATTTAATAGACTATGTTAGTTAATTGTTTAGGAAACATGGAGTTTTAATCACTGTGACAACCACAGATCTGGGAGTAGAGAGCAGAATGTCTCTTGCATATGTAACAACTCTTGCAGAATTTTAGTATTAGCCAGCAAATTCCAGCTTGCACTCCAGTCTTAGAACTACTGCTTAGAATTTATACAGCACTGAACAAACATTAACTGATTAAGCTTAGTAACACATTTGTGGGGTAGGCATTAAACACAGATACAATCCTGGGTATTTGGAATTTTGGCAGAGGGAGAGAGCAACGGTGACTTTCACAAAGGAAGCTGATGCTATTAGGGCATGGGATGAAGAAACATTACCCAACGGGAGTAGAGTTGTAGAGTTTAGCGGTACCGCAACTCCACAGCAGACATGGGGCTGAACTCATTATATTATGTGCTTGTAATGAATTCTTTTGTAGGTTATTCCAAACATACATTACTGGATTGTCTAGTTATGCATTTGGGAGCCATCAAAGCATTAGTTATGGGGTTTTCCCTTTATTCTACTGTACTAGAAAAGTGTATTTACTTCCCCTGTCCTGTGAAAACTTAGGCAGTACGTGGTACAATCACGGTCCACGATTGGCTTTCGAACCCTCGGTTACTTTCATATTGGAAATACCAACCATGCAGAAGCACAACCTTCAGAGGCAAGAGGCGTGCATGGCATTAACAGATGCGCACCATATACTATCATTACACATAATATAGATGTGTTTGAACTGGGAATTTTGTTGAGCCCTGGACTTGGATTAGAACTGGTGTATAGCATCTGATCGCGAAGTAGGTTGAAGGAATTCTCTTAATTTCAGTGTACTTCAGTTTAGATCCTGTAACAGTTTTTGCACAGTTTTCCTTCATATTAATTGAAGATGTTGATACTTCTGACTTGCTTCTGCTTGTTCCACTTTCCTTCTCTCTTTACCTTCATGATTATCATTTGTTGTTAGTTGCATTGGCCGTTGTCAGAGGAAGAGGTTGTTGGGGGAAATCACAGCTTCTAATGGTGTCTGTAGGTAGTTTTGGATATTTATTATTAATAGGCAGGAAAGGTGATGGAGTGCAGAGAATCTGGAAATAGACCTGCTATCTAGAATCCAAGCATAGGGTGGGATCGGTGTGGCAAAAATGGAGAGATCAAACGTTCTCCTCCGTGATGGTGGATCACAGTTCATTAATATAATATCTATTGCTTACATGGGCTTTTAGCACATTTTGCCAGGAAATCCAATAGGACAGTCGGACAAATTAAAATGTAATAAGCTGTTATAAATAAGAACGAGATAAGCAGAAAGGTATTGACTTTCTCCAGACATAGAATATTTAAACAGAGAAAGTAGCAGTTGAAGTGTTTTTTGCAGATGGGTTTCATTGAACATATATAAAGTGTGTGCAGTTCCCATCCCTGACATTCCTTGTTTCCTTTCTTTTTATCTGCTTGAGTTAAGAAAACACACCTCCAATCGTTAACCTTTAAAATCGCAGTGGCTTTAAGGGCGTGACTGGAGATTTGGGGTAAGGACCACTGCACTTATTTAGCCATGCAAATGAAAGCAGGTTTTGGCCAGGTTGTCAAATGCTGCAGATGTCTCAGCGACCTACTGCACTGTGTCTTTTCTGTCATTTTTCATCTGGTGAAAGGAGAGTGTAAAAGATCATTCTGAGCTTCTTTGAGAAGCCAGTTCATGGACTGTATTTCCCAGTGGTTTGTGCTACACAAGATTATTTTAGTAGCTGTTTTGCGTGGCAGAAATGTCCTTGATGCCATCAACTTAAATTTTGTCAAAACACGGTGACAGTGCCAAAAGTGCATCATTAGAGCATTTCAGTGGCAGTGCTGATGGAATGCTCATTCTCATGGCATTTCCAGTGGTTCTGGGTCAAAAGATTTGGGGTTTTTTCCTATTACTTGTAAAGATTCATTTTTATAGGCCTGTATAAACCTTCAGTGCTGTGTATAGGCACTCTTATTTTGCACTTTCAGAGCAGATAGAACATCTGTATCTTTTTCCCCCCCCTTTTTTCTTTGTTGTTGTCACAACAAAATGAACTCTGTTAACTAGTAAGGACTTGATATGGGGAAATTTGCCTAAATAATTCTAGGAGCCAAAGCTGCAGAGTAGGCAAAAAACCCCACAGCAGCTGCTGAGGTAAATTTTTTTTTTATTTGCTGAGGTTAAATATCAGACTTCACATTTGCTGGGCATTTTAATCTTGAAACAGAAACATTCGTGTTTCTCAGCACTTTGTTAGTGCTGAGTAACCTCAGGTCCAGTCTTTGCTCTCACTGTGGATAATTTTAGACATTTCATGACTTGGAAGAAAAAAATACCCAGAACCTGACCAATGTCTTATAGCACCATAAGGGGGAATAAGAGAAATCATTCCTGAACCTTACGGGAGTCTGTGTTGGCCTTATCATATAATACTCAGATAAGATATCCTCATGCAAAGCTGCAAGTAATATGCAGAAACTATAGTCAGTGCAGGGGCAGTGTAATTCCTCCGGGCTGCTGAGGATGAATCTTGCGCAGCACTTCAGATGATGTATGGTTTAAAGAACATCTTTTGAAAAGTGTTTCTTCTCATTTTAAAGGCTTACATCGTGAGAAGTCTATCACCTTCAATGAAAAACTGTTCCAATGTTTAATTAGCCTTTGTGGTGGTAAATTATTTCTTTTTCCAGATTGAATTTGTATGACTTCAGCTCCCATCTGTTGGGTCTTGTTTTTCCTTTGTCAACAACTTGGAAAAGCTGCCACCACAGCTCTTTCACCTGGATGTGCAGTGATCAGGTTACAGCTGAAGCTTTTCTTGAGAGCTAAATACGTTTAATGCCTTACGCCCTGCATTGTAAGGCACGTTTCCCAGCTAGTGCATCACATTTGTGGCTCTCCTTTAAACTGCTCATCACTTTTTCCCATCTTCCTTGAATTGGACTGGGAGCAACAGCTTCATAATAGTTTCACTGATGTTGGGTTTAGAGGTGATACTGACTTTGGTCCTCTTCAGTTGTCTTCTTTTTAAACATTCAGGGATGGTGTTAGTCCTCCTTTCTGCCACTGCAGACTATTGGGGAATCTTGAGGCAACAGCCTGTGATAGTCCCTGAGTTTTTCTCTGTACCTGTGTGTTTGAATGAACACCTTGACTTGTCTCCAAATGTATTAGATGGCAAAGCGCTGTATTTCAATGTATTTTACTTACAGCAGTTAACTGGCAGTAAATATCAGGTTTATACCGTCTGTTAATCTGTAAGGTGTCTTGTCTGCTGCCCTTTCTGTGTTGCCTTTGCCTTTTTAAGTACACAGACTAAGCTGGCAGTCCTACCTCCTTTTAAAATTATTCTCCTTTCTCAGATGTCCTAAAAGTCTCAGTGGTTCAGAGAAATCTTCAGCTCTCTTCTCAATATCTGGGCCCGTTGGAAACAGCAGTAGCTTAGGGTGGCTCTTTCATGTCTTCAGGAAAATTCCTGTTATTTTTTTCTCTTTCATTCACAATGTTCTCTATCAAATACAAACCAGAAACATCTGCTCAGCTTTTCTAGATTGATTAAAAAAAAAATAATAAAAATGTCTGCTCCAAGTAATGGATTTTTCCCTCATCTAGAATTCTCTTTGCTTCTTACATTTTCAAGATGGTTTTGTACTGTATTGAAGCTATTGGCCAGCCCTAGTTCATTGCTTTAGCTTAAGTACCACTAGTATTTTAGAAGAGTAACGTGCTAATGGCTAGTTTAGTTTCCCTGCACTTAACACGGGGAAACTCCAGATTGTATTGTTATTTTCATAGTTCCCTTTCATGAGGATGGTACTTGCAGTAATATTTTTGAATACACCATTGGAATTCTAGCTGTTTGACTAAAACAACTTTTTAGATATTTTCACTAATTTTATACAGGTTAGGCACTAAAAGGATGAAGAGTAGAAATAACAAATTGAATCTGAATGCCCTTAAAAAGGTGAATTTTCATTGCTTTTCAGTGGAATTTGGGAACCCATTTCTCCTTAGCCTCCCTGAAGATCATAGTCTAAATCTGGACAAATACTCTGTTACATATGGAGAATTATCTTGCAAACTGTTCATTTTATCCTTTTATTCCCCTGAAATACCATAGGGACACTTAACATTTTATTCTGAATCTAGTGATATTAGCAATGTTTCAGCAGTAGTTCCCTTTTTACATACAGGGAAGGCATCTGAATCTTCAGTTTTTCCTGCAGCTAGCTAGCTGAAGTTCCACACCAACTTTTTATTTCACCTTCAAATGGTTTGTGTTGTCCTTACAAAAAAAAAAAAAAGGCAAGCAAACAAAAACCCCCAAACAACAAATGCATCAGAACTTCAATTTAAAAGAAGAAACTGAAATCTAAGATGAATTCCAGGCAGCAGAAGCATGAGTTTGCTGTGACCCTGCATTTACCCCAGATTTGTATTATGGTGATGCTCCAGTGTAGCTGCAAAAAAGACTCTACAATGAGGCAAAATGCAACGTTAGACCTTGAGGCAACTGTTACCTGCTCCTGATGCTCTCCGTGCTTGCAGCTGCAATTACACAGGCGGCAGTTCTGTCCCTCGGCCCCAGCTGGCTGACTGGGGGTCTCAATACTGGCCTCACTGAAGGTGACCAGACAGCAACCTTTTTGTAGCTTAATTAATATACGATTATAATTAACAGTGATTATCTCATATTCTTCCCCATCTTTTATGTTGAAGCTTCTCTTGTTTGGCCAAGCAGATGCGTAAATGACATTGGCGCCAGATTATGTATGGTTGCTAGTGAAGCAGTCTCCCCTGTTGACTGATCTTTTTGGTTCAGAAGCATTGACCATACAATTTTAATGTTGATTTGCAGATATAGAAACTATTCCATGGGTGGAAGAAAAATACAAATCACGAGTTGACAAGAAGAATTTGCAAGAGCGACGACTAGAAGAGCTGTAGGTAGAAAAAAAGCATCTTAAGGGAGAAGTAAAAAGGAGAGGTTTTTAAAATGAGTCAAAGAATGAGGATCTGACTCTCACCTCCTAAGTGTGTCCCTCAGGAGTCAGGCAGTGTAACTGGTGGGATTACAGATGGAGCAGGCAGGAGATCCAGGCATCCTGATTCTGTTTTATTAGGTCAATGGCTCAGCGCTCAAGTGCACTGAGCCCTGGTGCTCCTGCGTGTTGCAGGTTTGGGTGATGCTCAGACAGGCTTGTTCACGGATAGCCAGTGGTTTCAGGAGGAGGCAGCTCTCCATGTTCTGTCTTCTGAAATAAATAGTAAATATATATATATACATTTTAATCTGGGTTTT